>BOPN01007141.1:0-15000 GCA_017312705.2 Penaeus japonicus | reverse complement strand
GCATAGGGGTAAAGCAACAACTCCATTCTTTAACTTCATTTCTGTCCCCTCTCTTTCTGCCTATTTCAGTTTCAAATACCATTTCCTGCGTTCGATTTCTCATGCTTCTTAGACGTGTAAGACAGGAAGGAGTCTTCTGAGAAAGGGATTACGTTCCTGTTTCCGTGGAGCTGAAGCCGTCAACGGATGGTGTTCTCAGGAAAAGTTACGTACTGAGAAAAATATTTGTTCTCTCTTGTACAACGTTTGAATGTACAATCCCGGGCATTCGGGAACCTTCCATTCTCTTCCTACTCCTGACACAGCATTTGCGTTCGTTGCATCTTAATGCGTTGTGAGGCTTCAACCCTTTCTGTTATTATTGTTGTTGAGCGTTAGTTAGCTTTGATTATATATTTATTTTTTCAATTACTCCCCCCTCATTTCTCTCTCTCTCTCTCCTTCTCTTTGTCTCCCTCTCTCTCTCTCTCTCCTCTCTCTCTCTCTCTCTCCTCTGGATGCTTTTTTGTATCTCTCCTTCCAAACATTTTTATATCTGTTTTGGTAGTCGTTCCCGAAAGTCACATTCTGTTTCGTAATTTTGTTGCAATCTGCTTTATACTTAATTGGTATTTAAGGTTATCGTTTATTTTCCTTCTCACATTTATATTTCTCATTTTCTTACATTTTAATTAAGTATGCATTTATCATCATACTTACGCATTACAGCTTCTGCTTTCGTCCACCACTTTTTTTTCATTCAAATGCATTCCAAACTTTACGCTTCATGGGGCATGCTCTAAACTGCCCCATCACTCGGCAAGATCCATTGAAGTCATACTAATAATCAAAGCTTCAAACATGCCACTGAACTTAAACCTTTCTTCCAAGTAAAGCCATAGAATCATGCATATCCTTCTGAAGGTGAGTCACAGTTACTTAGTATTGCTGGAGAGTCATTAAGTGGGTCATGCACATTTGCTTGCAGGATATAGCTCAGCATTGTGTCTCTTGTATCTCTTCGCAATAAGTGGACAGAAAGCAAATAAAAGTAGGAAATAAGGTGACACAGTAAGACGTATTTCAGATTTAAAATGATATTAAGATAAGTCCGGAATGGTACTTAGATTCAATGTGGCAGCAAGATAGATACAATGCGGAAGCAAGACAAATCAAACATAATAATTTAATTCAAGTTAACGGTAAGTTAGATCCAACGGGATAGATGCAACATTTAAATCTCATTCGTTATGTGACAACTACACAGATTCAACATGAGAGCAGGCAATCCAAACATGAAAGATAAGTTCAACATCATACCATGATAGATTAAACATGACAACAAATATATCCAACATAAAAGTAACGACCATGATAACAAGACATATTCAACATGAGAGCAAAATCAACATAACATGATTCAACATGATAAACAGACAAATTCAGAATGGGAGCGAGATCTATATTAAAGAAAAGTAAATCTAACAATTAAGTAGGCTAAGCACTATAGCCTGATAACTACTTCAGTAAGTAATGAGAGATGTATTTCCTTCATGAGTCTTTGTACAGACAGTTGAATCTTCTTTCTCTCATATAGTAGATAAAGCTTTTATGTATAATTTTCACCAGTGATATAATTAATTGTCATCATATTTAAAAATATATACCTGAACAATAAAATTCATTTTTAGAAAATGCGCAATGAAATAGGCTTCTTTAAAAGTTCCACCATACATAAGTATTTAATAGAAACGTATTTCTATGAAACTAGAAGAGAAACAAAGTAGAGGATTTCATAGTAATCACTCTTCGAAATATTACCTTTGTATTACTGTTTGATTGATCATAATTTTCATACTCAAAGGGAGACTAGATAATAAACAAAAAAAAAGAAGAAAAAAGAAAAAAGAAGAAAAGAAGAAAAAAGAAAAAAGAAAAAAAAAGAAGAAAAAAAGAAAAAAGAAAAAAGAAGAAGAAGAAGAAGAAGAAGAAGAAGAAAAAAACGCTGTGTATTAAACGCATACAAATGGATTTAAATGTTCACACTGGTTGGGAGCCACGCCCACCTATGCGTAAGGAATGTTCATTTTACGTACAGATTTCACGCAAAATCACCGACTTATAAAAGGCAAAGAAGAACGATTCATAAACGAATAAACGGCAGTAATTTTCGAATAAGAGCAGTGAAATTCATGGCAGGAGATACACTTAGTATGTTGTGAAAACGAAATATTTACGAAAGGTTCTATGTATCGGAAGTATATAGATTCTATAGTCTCATATTAACATCGGAAGTATGTAGATTCTATTCTCACTTTAAGAGGAGAAAAAACTTATTCTTAGTAATATTACCTTTGCTATTATCATTTCCATCAATCTTATCATCATTCACATCACCATTATTACTAATGTTTACTCATTATCCTTCTTGCTATTGCTAGCATCATTATCATCATCATCACGAACCGACCTTCTTAAAAAAAAAAAAAAAAAAAAAATCCATTTGTCATCAAACAATATGTTGTGGAAGTTATGGAATCTTCCTACCATCTGTGTTTTGTTCGTCTCTCGTCATACAATGCTTTATATGGATACAACTTTCTATATTGTTATATATAACATAGGTGTTGATTACTTCGATGCAATGCCCTTCTTGCACCAGGCATATTGATGCTTTCTCGCTATTGGTCGAAAGACAGAAAGGATCGACCAGAATTTTTGGTATATCTTATATGAATAGATTGATATCATTTTCAATATCTTGTCCTTGTCCTTGCAATTTATATATAAACAAATTCATTTCAATTTCAAGTAGCAATTAAAGATTTGCGTCACTGGTCCTATATCTGAAGGCAAACGAATACCATTTCATACATGAATAAATATGTATGTGTAGCATTATATCTGAAGTGTTCTTTGCAATGTATATGAGAGAAGGCAATGAAGAAAAATATTCATGGCGAATGGTTACTTCTTCACAAATAGCAATAGCAACAATTGCAACAGTTAAGATTGCTTGTCCTCTCCTCCGTTTTTCACGTATGCGATAGAGAGATACGAATATCATATATACATACACAAACACACACACACACACACACATATATATATATACATATATATGTATGTATGTATATATATATATTATATATATGTATGTATGTATGTTTATATATATATGCATATGTATACGTACATTTATGTATATATTTATATATATGTATATATTCATACACACACACACACACACACACACACATATATATATATATATATAAATATATATATATATATATATATATATATATATATATGTGTGTGTGTGTGTGTGTGTGTGTGTGTGTGTGTGTGTGTGTGTGTATGCAATTTTACAATTTCGTTATATAATATGCTTTCATTTACCATCACTATCCTGCCACCATCTGACCTGGAGCTCTCATCCGAATGCAAAGGATGCTTGTTGATGTATGATTAGACGTGGCAAAGAGCAATAAATCAAGCACGGGGTCGTCTCCCAAATCTGAAGTCGTGCCAGGCATTAGAATATGCATGGAAACATACTTTACGTTTTAAATTAACAGTGAAACTTTCAACCGACTTATTGAGAAAGGTTATCCTCACTAAATACATCTACGAGAGACGTCCTTCAAGCATTCTAGCTTGCTTGGTAATACTAGCATGGTAAGGGAGAAATAGGAAAAAACGGATATGAAATATTTTGTTTTATTGGACTAACATCCATTTTTACTATAGCAAGTAATATACAGGTATAAATATACAACATTTTAGTATAGAAATAAAACTTCATCTGCCTTTGGATTAATATACTGAAAATTCATAGGCATGAAATAAATAAATATTATTTATAAATATGCACAGAATATCTGTAAATTATGTTTGCATACATATTGCGACTAGGGAAATTCTCTGCAATATGAATCACTAGTGAACATATAATTATAATCGTCCAACGGACATTCAGAGACAGTAGTCTCATTTCACCCGTCTATGGCCCTGGCCAGACAGATAAACGGACGGCACTGACGGGGGCACTGGCCACAGAGAGATGAAAGGCCGGCATAAGTTTGTGATTACGAGTTTTACTCTTTCCCGCCAGAGTTGCAGTCGCAGCTCCACGCAAGTTCAAGGAGTTGGCTCATTTCCACGTCGGGGAACGGGATATCTGGGAACAGCTTGCAGGCTGAGGCGCCCTAGTCTTGATGGCGACATCTTTGGCGTAGACGAAGGCAGCGTTATAGGGTGATGGACTCATTGTGTTACTGGCGAAGATTTCCACAAACAGGTTCTCCTTGGGAGAGCGATTGGACTCTTCCTTCGCCTGCAGGACGCAAAGCATCCTGGGGATGCAGCTGTTGGGATCCATAGCATGGTGGATAAAATTAAGTCATCCTCCTCAGCTGCAGCTTCGACAGAGCGGCCGTAACGGAGACGCCACCGTCTGGAAGGGGCTCTATACCCATGGCCATGGCCGCGACCATGGCTTGCGCCGTGGTACCTCCGCTTACTTACGGCGCTCGTCAGAGCACCTAGTCCTGCTAAAACGCCAGATGGTGATATTGCTTGCGCTGCCATCAAGCAGGAGAGACCGATGGTCACCAGAAGGATAAGGGCGTTGTTCATCTAAAGGAAAATAGCAAACGTTTAATCTCTAGTAATAAATTGCCAAGGAAATAAAGATATTGTTAGCATATTATTATCATAAGCAATGATTAGCATGAATTTACTTGATAAGAAATACAAATTGGTCGTTAACTTTGTGAGCAATATAGGGAATACAGTATAAGCTGTTACTTGAGTTTACTGTCACTATGACGACATACATCTTTTTAAACTTATACAATAGCTAAAGACAGACAAATCTTTCTCTCTGTTACTTATTCACACACACCTTTAAAGTCACTCAGAAGACACACTAAACTTGTTATACAAGATAAAGGAGACTCGATGCTATGCTTTCTGCTGTAGTCAAATGTATATGCTAAGCTCTGAGTCTGAAGCTTTATATATTCCACTGATAGTTATGATTGCTGACCTTTCCTAAATTCCATGTAATGCTATTGGTCGATCCTTTCTGTCTTTCGACCAATAGCGAGACAGCATCAATATGCCTGGTGCAAGAAGGGCATTGCATCGAAGCAATCAACACCTATGTTATATATAAAAATATAGAAAGCTGTATCCATATAAATCAATATATGGCGAGAGACGAACAAAACAGAGATGGTAGGAAGATTCCATAACTTCCCCAACATATTGTTTGATGACAAATAGAATTATTATCTCATTTTTTGTGATGATGATTATCGTGATGTTGACGATAACAAGAAGGAAAGTGAGTAAAGGTTAACTTCAGATATAATGCTATACATACATATCTATGCATGTATAAAATTGTATTCGTTTGCCTTCAAACGTAGGACCAGTGACGCAAATCTTTAATTGTTACTTGAAATTGGAATGACTTTGGTTATATATAAATTGCATTACAAACCTGAAACCAGTTTGAAAACACTGTTGCAGATTCATAATTATCTCAACTTATAAAAGTTAAATGTATCTTTTCTCAATGGAAATCAAGGGCAAAATATTGAAAATCATATTAATCTAATGCATATGAGATATACCATTTTTTAGCACTAATTTGAGGAATTTAGGAAAAAAAGTTTGAAAAAATAAGCTGGAATAGTTACCGAGTTGTTAAAGGCAGAGAAAAGTATGTGTGTTTGTGTGTGTGTATGTGTGTGTGTGTGGTGGTGTTGGTGGGGGGGGGGGGTGCATAATTTTTGAACAGAAACAGTGAAATTAATAGGAGATAAACTTATCATGTGGTAAATCCCGAAGCATTTCTAAAAGATTCTTTGCATCGGAAGTATATAGATTCTAATCATACATTATCAGGAAACAGGACTTATTCGAAATGATATTACCTGTCATTATTTCCACCAACCTTATTATTTTACATCATCATTCACATCACCATTATTACTAATGTTTATTCATAATCCTTCTTGTTATTGTCAACATCATTATCATCATCATCACGAACCGACCTTCTGAAAAAAAAAAAAAAAATCCATTTGTCATCAAACACTATGTTGGAGATGTTATGGAATCTTCCTACCATCTCTGTTTTGTTCCGTCTCTTGTCATACATCGATTTATATGGATACAGCTTTCTATATTGTTATATATAACATAGGTGTTGATTGCTTCGATGCAATGCCCTTCTTGTACCAAGCATATTGATGCTGTCTCGCTATTGGTCGAAAGACAGAAAGGATCGACCAATAGCATTACATGGAATTTAGGAAAGGTCAGCAATCATAACTATCAGTGGAATATATAAAGCTTCAGACTCAGAGCTTAGCATATACATTTGATTACAGCAGATAGCTTAGCATCGAGTCTCTTGTATCTTGTATAACAAGTTTAGTGTGTCTTCTGAGTGACTTTAAAGCTGTGTGAATAAGTAACAGAAAGATTTGTCTGTCTTTAGCTATTAAATAAGTTTAAAAAGATGTAGGTCGTCATAGTGACAGTAAACTCAAGTAACAGTTAACACCTATATTGCTCACAAAGTTAACGACCAATTTGTATTTCTTTTCAAGTAAATTCATGCTAATCATTGCTTATGATAATAATATGCTAACAATATCTTTATTTCCTTGGCAATTTATTACTAGAGATTAAACGTTTGCTATTTTCCTTTAGATGAACAACGTCCTTCTCCTTCTGGTGGCCGTCGGTCTCTCCTGCTTAATGGCAGCGCAAGCAGTATCCCCATCTGGCGTTTTAGCAGGACTAGGTGCTCTGACGAGCGCCGTAAGCAGGCGGAGGTACCACGGCGCAAGCCATGGTCGCGGCCATGGCCATGGGTATAGAGCCCCTTCCAGACGGTGGCGTCTCCGTTACGGCCGCTCTGTCGAAGCTGCAGCTGAGGAGGATGACTTAATTTTATCCACCGTAGCACAATTGGATCCCAACAGCTGCATCCCCAGGATGCTTTGCGTCCTGCAGGCGAAGGAAGAGTCCAATCGCTCTCCCAAGGAGAACCTGTTTGTGGAAATCTTCGCCAGTAACACAATGAATCCATCACCCCATAACGCTGCCTTCGTCTACGCCAAAGATGTCGCCATCAAGACTAGAGACGCCTCAGCCTGTAAGAAGCTGTTCCCCGAATGTCCGTTCCCCGACGTGGAAATGAGCCAACTCCTTGAACTTGCGTGGAGCTGCGACTGCAACTCTGGCGGGAAAGAGTAAAACTCGTAATCACAAACTTATGCCGGCCTTTCATCTCTCTGTGGCCAGTGCCCCCGTCAATGCCGTCCATTTATCTGTCTGGCCAGGGCCATAGACGGGTGAAATGAGACTACTGTCTCTGAATGTCCGTTGGACAATTATAATTATATGTTCACTAGTGATTCATATTGCAGAGAATTTCCCTAGTCGCAATATGTGTGCAAACATAATTTACAGATATTCTGTGCAAATTTGTAAATAATATTTATTTCATGCCTATGAATTTTCAGTATATCAATCCAAAGGCAGATGAAGTTTTATTTCTATACTAAAATGTATATTTATACCTGTATATTACTTGCTATAGTAAAAATGGATGTTAGTCCAATAAAACAAAATATTTCATATCCGTTTTCTCCTATTTCTCCCTTACCATGCTAGTATTACCAAGCAAGCTAGAATGCTTGAAGGACGTCTCTCGTAGATGTATTTAGTGAGGATAACTTTTCTCAATAAGTCTGTTTGAAAGTTTCACTGTTAATCTAAAACGTAAAGTATGTTTCCATGCATATTCTAATGCCTGGCACGACTTCAGATTTGGGAGACGACCCCGTGCTTGATTTATTGCTCTTTGCCACGTCTAACCATACATCAACAAGTATCCTTTGCATTCGAATGAGAGCTCCAGGTCAGATGGTGGCAGGATAGTGATGGTAAATGAAAGCATATTAAATAATGAAATTGTAAAATTACATACACACACACACACACACACACACACACACACACACACACACACACATATATATATATATATATATATATATATATATATATATATATATATATATGTGTGTGTGTGTGTGTGTGTGTGTGTGTGTGTATAAATATATACATATATATAAATATATACATAAATGTACGTATACATATGTATATATATATAAACATACATACATACATATATATAATATATATATACATACATACATATATATGTATATATATATGTGTGTGTGTGTGTGTGTGTGTTTGTGTATGTATATATGATATTCGTATCTCTCTATCGCATACGTGAAAAACGGAGAGGACTAGCAATCTTAACTGTTGCAATTGTTGCTATTGCTATTTGTGAAGAAGTAACCATTCGCCATGAATATTTTTCTTCATTGCCTTCTCTCATATACATTGCAAAGAACACTTCATATATAATGCTACACATACATATTTATTCATGTATGTAA
Source organism: Penaeus japonicus (assembly GCA_017312705.2). NCBI lineage: Eukaryota > Metazoa > Arthropoda > Malacostraca > Decapoda > Penaeidae > Penaeus > Penaeus japonicus. Next base: position 6,517 of record BOPN01007141.1, on the reverse strand, counting down.
TGGTATTCGTTTGCCTTCAGATATAGGACCAGTGACGCAAATCTTCAATTGCTACTTGAAATTGAAATGACTTTGTTTATATATAAATTGCATTACAAACCTGAAATCAGGTCGATAAAATACAGATTTATAATTATCTCAACTTAAAAAAGTTGAATGTTTCTTTTCCCAATGGAAATCAAGGACAAGATATTGAAAATGATATCAATCTATTCATATAAGATATACCAAAAAATCTGGTCGATCCTCTCTGTCTTTCGACCAATAGCGAGACAGCATCAATATGCCTGGTGCAAGAAGGGCATTGCATCGAAGTAATCAACACCTATGTTATATTAAACAATATAGAAAGCTGTATCCATATAAATTAATGTATAACAAGAGACGAAATAAAGCAGAGATGGTAGGAAGATTCCACAATTTCCCCCAACATATTGTTTGATGGTGAATAGAATTTTTATTTTATTTTTTATTTTTTTAATTTTTTTCAGACGAGTTCGTGATGATGATAATAATGATGCTGACGATAACAAGAAGGAAAGTGAAAAGGCTTTAGTAATAATTGTGATAAAAATTATGTTAGTGTGGGATGATAAGGGTGGTGGAAATAATGACAGATAATATTACTAAGAATAAGTCCTGTCTCCTGAAAAGGTAAGGCTAGAATCCTTATGCTTCCGATGCATAGAATCTTTTAGACACGCCCTGGATAGTAAGTCTATCTCCTACCGTAAATTTCGCTGCTCCTGTTCGAAAATTACGCCTGTTTTTCCCTCTTTTCCCCCAGCTCTTCTCTCCCTCTAACAACTCGGTAATATCTGAGTAAATTGATTTTCATGAGGAAAAGAAACATTTAATATTTCTAATTTGAGATAATGATAAATGTGTAACAGTGCTTTTTTTCCAACTGGTTTCAGGTTTGTAAAGCAATTCATATATAAACAAAGTCATTTCAATTTCAAAATGACAGTCAAAGATTTGCGCCACTGATGCAAAATTGTAAGGCAACGAATACCATTTCATACATGAATAGATATGTATGTGTAGCATTATATCTGAAGTGTTCTTTGCAATGTATAAAAGGGAAGGCAATGAAGAAAAATGTTCATGGTGAATCGTTTAGTCCTTCACAAATACCAATAACAACAATTCCAAGAAATAAGATTCCTTGTCGTCTCCCCCCTTTTTTCGTATGCGATAGAGATACGAATATCATATATATACATTATATATATATATATATATATATATATGTGTGTGTGTGTGTGTGTGTGTGTGTGTGTGTGTGTGTGTGTGTGTGTGTGTGTGTGTGTGTGTGTGTGTGTGTGTGTGTGTGTGTGTGTTATATAAATATATACACGCACGCATATATATATATATATATATATATATATATATATATATATATATATATATATATATAAATATATATATATATATATATATATAGGGGGGAAAGTGTACATATTAAAGTATATCTATAGTCTTTGGTGTCTTTTCATGCAACAAACTCACAAGGAAATATTCATTAATCACACATTGACGATTTTACAGTTACTTTATTTAACCTGCTTTCATTTACCATCACTATTCTGCCGCCATCTGACCTGGAGCTCTCATCCGAATGCAAAGGATACTTGTTGATGTATGGTTCGGTGTGGCAAAGAGCAATAAGTCAAGCACGGGGTCGTCTCCCACATTTGAGTTCGTGCCAGACGCCGATTATACATACAAATATATTTTACGTTTTAAATTAGCAGGTGAAACGTTCAACCGACGTATTCAGAAAAAGTTATCACATAAATACATCTACGAGAAGCGTTCTTCAAACATTCTAGTTTGATTGGTAATACTACGTTTTAAATTGGCAGTGAAACTTTCAACCAATTTATTGAGAAAAGTCATCCACACGAAAAATTTCTACGACAGCCGTCCTTCAAACATTCTAGTTTACTAGGTAATACTAGCACGGTAAGAAAGGAATAGGAGAAAAAGCATTTGAAATATTTTGTTTCATTGGACTAACATCCATTTTTATTATAGCAAGTAATATACAGGTATAATTATAAAACATTTTATTAAAAATAAAACTACATCTGCCTTGGATGATATACACATATATAAAGCATGAAAAAAATAATCTTAACATATTGCGCAGAATATCTGCTATTAACGGCATACACCATTGTGATGGGGATTTCTCTTTACAATATGTTTTGCAGATGAAAATATGCTTTGAATTGTCTAACGGACGTTCACAGACAGTAGTCCCATTTTACCCGTCTATGGCCCTGGCCAGACAGATAAATGGACGGCACTGAAGGAACGCTGTACAGAGAGATGAAAGGCCGGCATAAGTCTGTGGTTACGAGTTTTACTCTTCCCCGCCAGAGTTGCAGTCGCAGCTCCACGCAAGTTCCAGGAGTTGGCTCAGTTCCACGTCGGGGAACGGACATTCGAGAACAGCTTCTTGCAGGCTGAGAGCGTCTCTAGTACGATGGCGACATCTTTGGCGTAGACGAAGGCAGCGTTATGGGGTGATGGATTCATTGTGTTACTGGCGAAGATTTCCACAAACAGGTTCTCCTTGGGAGAGCGATTGGACTCTTCCTTCGCCTGCAGGACGCAAAGCATCCTGGGGATGCAGCTGTTGGGATCCAATTGTGCTACGGTGGATAAAATTAAGTCATCCTCCTCAGCTGCAGCTTCGACAGAGCGGCCGTAACGGAGACGCCACCGTCTGGAAGGGGCTCTATACCCATGGCCATGGCCGCGACCATGGCTTGCGCCGTGGTACCTCCGCTTACTTACGGCGCTCGTCAGAGCACCTAGTCCTGCTAAAACGCCAGATGGGGATACTGCTTGCGCTGCCATTAAGCAGGAGAGACCAACGGCCACCAGAAGGAGAAGGGCGTTGTTCATCTAAAGGAAAATAACAAACGTTTAATCTCTAGTAATAAATTGCCAAGGAAATAAAGATATTGTTAGCATATTATTATCATAAGCAATGATTAGCATGAATTTACTTGATAAGAAATACAAATTGGTCGTTAACTTTTGTGAGCAGTACAGTGTTAACTGTTACTTGAGTTTACTGTCACTATGACGCCATACATCTTTTTAAACTTATTTAATAGCTAAAGACAGACAATTTTTTCTGTTACTTATTCACACACACCTTTAAAGTCACTCAGAAGACACACTAAACTTGTTATACAAGATACAAGAGACTCGATGCTAAGCTTTCTGCTGTAATCAAATGTATAAGCTAAACTCTGAGTCTGAAGCTTTATATATTCCACTGATAGTTATGATTGCTGACCTTTCCTAAATTCCATGTAATGCTATTGGTCGATCCTTTCTGTCTTTCGACCAATAGCGAGACAGCATCAATATGCCTGGTGCAAGAAGGGCATTGCATCGAAGCAATCAACACCTATGTTATATATAACAATATAGAAAGCTGTATCCATATAAATCAATGTATGACAAGAGACGGAACAAAACAGAGATGGTAGGAAGATTCCACAACTTCCCCAACATAGTGTTTGATGACAATTGGATTTTTTTTTTCTTTTTTTTTTCAGAAGGTCGGTTCGTGATGATGATAGTAATGTTGACAATAACAAGAAGGATTATGAATAAACATTAGTAATAATGGTGACGAATAAGTCCTGTTTTCTGTTAATGTAAGACTAGAATCTGTATACTTCCGATGCATAGAATCTTTTGGAAATGCTTTGGGTTTTACCGCATAATAAGTTTGTCTCCTGTTAATTTCACTATTTCTGTTAAAAAATTACGCCAGCGCCCCCCACCACTACACACACACACAAACACACATACTTTTCTCTGCCTTTAACAACTCGGTAACTATTCCAGCCTTCTTTTTCACTTTTTTTCCTAAATTCCTCAAGTTAGTGCTAAAAACTGTATACCTCAGATTTTTGGTATATCTTATATGCATTAGATTAATATCATTTTCAATATCTTGCCCTTGATTTCCATTGAGAAAAGAAACATTTAACTTTTATAAGTTGAGATAATTATAAATCTGCTACAGTGTTTTCAAACTGATTTCAGGTTTGTAATGCAATTTATATATATACAAAGTAATTTCAATTTCAAGTAACAATTAAAGATTTGCGTCACTGGTCCAATGTTTGAAGGCAAACGAATACAATTTTATACATGCATATATATGTATGTATAGCATTATATCTGAAGTTAACCTTTACTCACTTTCCTTCTTGTTATCGTCAACATCATTATTATCATCACAAAAAAAAGAGATAATAATTCATTTGTCATCAGAAACAATATATTTGGAAATTATGAATCTTTATATCTGTACTGTTCAGTACTCTCGCCATATATTATTGATTTATATGATTGACTTTCTATATTGTTTATATATAACATAGAGGCTGATTGCTCGATCAGCTATTCTTGCCATGATGCACTATTGATGCGTATCGCCAACGGGTGGAAGACATAGAAAGACGACAACGGCATTTGCGGAATTAGAAAGGTGGGCAATCATATTTGTCAGTAGAACCATATAAAGGCTTTAGACACGGAGTACAGCTATTATTTATTTGATTATAGTAGAAAGCATATAGCATCAGTCCTATATGTACAACAAGAATTTTAGTGTGTCACTTGGAAGTGACTTGGTATGTGTGATTAAGTAAGAGAGAAGAAAGGTATTTGCCAGCCTATTTAGCTATTGTATAAGTTTAAAAAGATGTATGTCGTCATAGTGACAGTAAACTCAAGTAACAGCTTATACTGTATTCCCTATATTGCTCACAAAGGAAGTTGTGACTTTCAATTTGTATTTCTTATCAAGTAAATTCATGCTAATCATTGTTTATGATAATAATATGCTAACAATATCTAAATTTCATAGCAGAGATTTATTACTAGAGATTAAACGTTTGCTATTTTCCTTTAGATGAACAACGTCCTTGCCTTCTGGTGGCCGTCGGTCTCTCTGCTTTAATGGCAGCGCAAGCGGCGGCTATCCCCATCTGGCGTTTTAGCAGGACTAGGTGCTCTGACGAGCGCCGTAAGCAAGCGGAGGTACCACGGCGCAAGCCATGGTCGCGGCCATGGCCATGGGTATAGAGCCCCTTCCAGACGGTGGCGTCTCCGTTACGGCCGCTCTGTCGAAGCTGCAGCTGAGGAGGATGACTTAATTTTATCCACCGTAGCACAATTGGATCCCAACAGCTGCATCCCCAGGATGCTTTGCGTCCTGCAGGCGAAGGAAGAGTCCAATCGCTCTCCCAAGGAGAACCTGTTTGTGGAAATCTTCGCCAGTAACACAATGAATCCATCACCCCATAACGCTGCCTTCGTCTACGCCAAAGATGTCGCCATCAAGACTAGAGACGCCTCAGCCTGCAAGAAGCTGTTCCCCGAATGTCCGTTCCCCGACGTGGAACTGAGCCAACTCCTGGAACTTGCGTGGAGCTGCGACTGCAACTCTGGCGGGGAAGAGTAAAACTCGTAACCACAGACTTATGCCGGCCTTTCATCTCTCTGTGGCCAGTGCCTCCTTCAGTGCCGTCCATTTATCTGTCTGGCCAGGGCCATAGACGGGTAAAATGGGACTACTGTCTGTGAACGTCCGTTAGACAATTCAAAGCATATTTTCACTAGTAAGTCATATTGCAAAGAGAAAATCTCCATTCGCAATATGTGTGCATACGTTATTTACAGATATTCTGTGCGTATTTATAAATAATATTTATTTTTTCTATGCCTATATATACACAGTATATCAATCCAAGGCAGATGTAGTTTTATTTTTAATAAAATGTTTTATAATTATACCTGTATATTACTTGCTATAATAAAAATGGATGTTAGTCCAATGAAACAAAATATTTCAAATGCTTTTTCTCCTATTCCTTTCTTACCGTGCTAGTATTACCTAGTAAACTAGAATGTTTGAAGGACGGCTGTCGTAGATATTTTTCGTGTGGATGACTTTTCTCAATAAATTGGTTGAAAGTTTCACTGCCAATTTAAAACGTAGTATTACCAATCAAACTAGAATGTTTGAAGAACGTCTCTCGTAGATGTATTTAGTGTGGATAACTTTTCTGAATACGTCGGTTGAACGTTTCACTGCTAATTTAAAACGTAAAATATATTTATATGCATAATCTAAGGCCTGGCACGAACTCAAATGTGGGAGACGACCCCGTGCTTGACTTATTGCTCTTTGCCACACCGAACCATACACCAACAAGTATCCTTTGCATTCGGATGAGAGCTCCAGGTCAGATGGTGGCAGAATAGTGATGGTAAATGAAAGCAGGTTAAATAAAGTAACTGTAAAATCGTCAATGTGTGATTAATGAATATTTCCTTGTGAGTTTGTTGCATGAAAAGACACCAAAGACTATAGATATACTTTAATATGTACACTTTCCCCCCTATATATATATATATATATATATATATATATCTATATATATATATATATATATATATATATATATAT
>BOPN01007140.1:20000-22500 GCA_017312705.2 Penaeus japonicus | reverse complement strand
ACAATGAGCCATCAATCACCAATTCAAAAGCAGCATAATATAACTTTAAGTAACAATGGAAATTTCTGTAAGGATATATTTATATATATGTGTATGTGTATGTGTGTGTGTGTGTGTGTGTGTGTGTGTGTGTGTGTGTGTGTGTGTGTGTGTGTGTGTGTGTGTGTGTGTGTGTGTGTGTGTGTGTGTGTGTGTGCGCGCGTGAACGAAATCATGCCCAATCAATTACATGATCATTTATGTGTCAATCACACGATCACCATGTTTAGGCCCAGGACAGATGTGCTGACTTGTTAGACCAACGTTCGCAAGTGACACCTCGGGGCAGGGAGTCTGTCAGAGTATAAGGACGTCAGTGAAGGATGTCTAAGTGGCGAATACTCGTATCACAAGAGGTAACTCACCACGAGGGAAGGCTAATATTTATTGATTTATTTGATTATATTAATCAGTTGAGTGATTTATCTATCTATTTACGTATTTATCTATCTATTCATCTATGTTTAGAGGGAGGGGGGTTTACTGTATCTCGTTATAACCTTCTTTTTCCACTAACACATCGCTTGCCTCATTACTCATTACCACTACAATCTCTCCTCTTTACTCACCATAATCAGCGATAACCCATGCAGAACTTAAGCGGGCCTGGCAACTCGAATATCTCCGCCCTCTTTTGGCCGTGCGGGAACCAAAAGTTCGAATTGCGCGGGGCTACCACAAGAGGGTAAATTTACGTGTACTCTCCTCTCTACAGTCTGCACGTCTACCGTGTACTATCTTCAATTTTGTACAAATTAGCGCGTATATACACGAAGAGACCTCACGAGCCATTTAATCTGTTGTTTTATTTAAGTCAAAGGGAGATCTTTGGTTTGATTATTACAAAAAAAAAAAAAGTTTTGTGCTTTACTAGAATATAATTTGCTATAACAGGTCAATAGGAAGTTTGTAGAGCTTTTCAAATTATTATCGGTATTATGATAAAAAACAATAACGCTGATTCGCATATACCTCATTGTTTACACTGGGTAGTCCGGCCTTAATATAGAGTTGATTAATGATTGAATAATGAAACTCCTTATAAGGCATGCAGCTCATAACTGAATGCTCGTGATGGTGTGCTTGTTATGTACTAGTTGGTCTTTGCAGCATAAGATGTCACTGCTGTTAGTGTTGTATCGCCAGATCAACATATCATATTGTTCTATCACCTCCTCTGGCGTATCGAGTCACTATTGTGTCTGGATAAGTATGTACTTAAAGCGTATAGTGTCACAGTTCTCTCAGACGACGCATAGGAAAATATGCACTTTACGAGCAAAGAACTCTGAAGTTTGCCATGACGTGAGAGTGAAGGTATTCGAGGCCCTGAGAAAATGTAAATATGTGAAACCGGCAGATAAAAGAGGACAGGTTTGGTATTAAATCTTGGGCAAAGGAATGGACCTAGAAATCTATCTTAATCCACCACAAGTTGATTTAACAAAGGAAGACAGAACTCCGTTGACAACCGCTCTTTCCTGTAACTTGGTCGGAAGGGATTGAGTATAACTGGTGGCGGGGCTGCCCTAAACATTGACGACATTTATAGTAATATATGCTATTTATATATGTATATGTGTGTGTGTATATAAACATATATCTATATATATATATATATATATATATATATATATATATATTATATATATATCAATATATAAATATAAATAGAAATATATGAATATAAATATATATATATATATATATATATATATATATATATATATATATATATATATATATATATATATGTATGTATGTATGTGTTATGAAAGTCATTATTTCCTAAAAGAAGCCTCCAGATTGAAGATCTTGAGTTTGAATTACCTCCCGAGTGAGCCAGGAATACTCTTATGAGCCGTGGGTACTTTTCATGTTAAACTGCGCAGTTTCGTCTCCTTATGGATTTTAACTCAAATAGTCATCAATGGGTATGTTGTACCTGAAGGAATGCTATCATGAAGTGTATTGATGTCTTTTTAATGTTCATTGCAATAAGTGAACATGTAGGATAATAGCCATGGATTTATTTTATTAGTGCCGTTGTGACGCCGGAATACGTGTTTTTAAAGTATTAAAGTGGGTTTGTCTCACTTGGTTTTTGGAAGGCATGTAGCAAATATATTTTAGTTGATCTGCTTAGTGATATTATGCTATATCTAGCTTGGTATTTGCGTCACGGTGTACCATCTTGTGATCATTTCGGCTTGGTACTATTTGTGTCTGAGTGATCAATATGGTATTTACGAGTAGCAAGTCTTGTATATTGGTCGTGACGCCGTGACAAATGCCTTGAATATTCGCTCTGGATCGGGTCGGTTTGAGTGCTGACTGTAGTACGTACATTATATATATATATATATATATATATATATATATATATATATATATATATATAATATATATATATATACATATAAATATATGTATATATACATATATATATATATATAATATA
>BOPN01007139.1:49572-54572 GCA_017312705.2 Penaeus japonicus | reverse complement strand
TCTCTCTCTCTCTCTCTCTCTCTCTCTCTCTCTCTCTCTCTCTCTCTCTCTCTCTCTCTCTCTCTCTCTCTCTCTCTCTCTCTCTCTCTCTCTAACTCTCAGTCTTACTCTCTCTCTCTCTCTCTCTCTCTCTCTCTCTCTCTCTCTCTGTCTCTCTCTTTCTATTCATCTATCTATCTATCTCTATCTATCTATCTGTCTTTATCTCTCTACTTTATATCTCTTTCTATCTATCTATCAATATCATCTCTCTAATATAATAATAATGATAATAATAATAATAATAATAATAATAAAAATGATAATGGTAATAGTGATAATATTAATAATGATAATGATAATAATAATAATAATAATAATGATAATAATAATAATAATAATAATAATAATGATAATAATAATCATAATAATCATAATAATAATGATAATAATTATATGATAATAAATCAAATAATAACAACTATAATAACAGTAACAATGATACAATGATAATTCAAATGATAGCAATACTGGTAACATCAATAGTAATACTGATAATCATAATAATAATAATGATAATAATGATAATGACAACAACAATAAAAAATAGATCAGGAAAATACTTATACGAACAACAATTAGTAAAAGTAAAATTCACAACGATAGCTCGTCCCCTTTCAAACATTTTACCTCCGTACCCCCTTCAATATTTACATTATAAATCCAATATTTACTTACATATTCCCAACATTATCTAAAGATAGATCAATAAATAAACAAGGATTTTTCTTCATTCGCTTCAGTTAAAAAGTCAAGCGTATTTTTTTCCCATATTGTGTTCACTTCCTCCAGCTACTTAAAACAGAAAGATTTGTTTACTTACAACAGAAAACGAGAGACGCCCGTTTTTTGTTGAAAAAAGGGGGGGGGGTGGAGCCGGTTGTGGGTGGGTGGGGGTTCTAGGAGTAAGGCCACGGAAATAGAAAGCGAGGTGGGGGTGGGGGGGAGGGATTCGAGAATGCGGCCGCTATGTTGGTATTCCCCTCCCATGTTGTTATTCCCTTGCCATGCTTGTATTCCTCCGCCATGTTGGTATTCCCTCGCCATGTTGGTATTCCATGCTGGTATTCCCCCGCCATGCTGCTATTCCCTCGCCATGCTGCTATTCCCCCGCCATGCTGGCATTCTTCCGCCATGCTGCTATTCCCCCGCCATGCTGGCATTCTTCCGCCATGCTGGTATTCCCTCGCCATGCTGCTTTTCCCTCGCCATGCTGGTATTCCCTCGCCATGTTGGTATTCCCTCGCCATGCTGCTATTCCCTCGCCATGCTGGTATTCCCTCGCCATGCTGGTATTCCCTCGCCATGTTGGTATTCCCTCGCCATGCTGGTATTCCCTCGCCATGCTGGTATTCCCCCGCCATGCTGCTATTCCCCGCCATGTTGGTATTCCCCCGCCATGCTGCCATTCCCTCGCCATCCTGTTATTCCCACGCCATGCTGGTATTCCCCCGCCATGTTGGTATTCCTTCGCCATGCAGTTCTTCTTCCCCTTGAGCGCATTTTTCTGCTTTTCTAGGTCGTGCTTTCTTACGAATAATTCATCGTTTGACTTATAGATGCCATTATGTGCGGCATTTAACTGATTTAGCCGATCGACCACGAAAGCCTTGCCACATTTATTTTATCTTTCAATCGCTAAAAAGAGACCCGTAAAGATGGTCAAACTCCATTATTTACAAGACAAATAAGGGACTCGTGCATTTCTGAATGTCGTTTTTTTTTCTATTTATTTATTTTTTTACCATCATCGCTCTTTCTGATATCTAACTAAGAATCTAAAGCTAAATGGAAGAAAGAAAGAAAGAAAGAAAAGAAGTTTAAACCACACACGATTTTTCTAATGCCGTGAGAGTGAAGATCGTCTCCATTCTAATGCTGTAAGGGTGAGGTCCCCCCCCCCCACCACACCATTTTTTTTCTTCTTCTTCCTTGAGAGTGAAGTTTGCCCCCTCCCCTCCCCCCCCTCTTCCTCATTCTTTTTCATTCCGTGGGGATGAAGAAAGTAAAGAAAACGAATGAAAGAGCGCCATCTATTGAACTCTGTTGAGGACCTCAGCATTCGTTGTTGGTTAAAGAAAAGATATACTCAGTCAAATAATGTTTAAGACAAAATCGATGGATTCAATGACTTAAATAAAAGTTTAAAAAACGACTTAAATGAAACTAAATGTAAGTAAAATATAACGTACTCTTACAACAGCCAAATAATGACAGCCGCTATTTTAGGATCTTCGGGCATTCGTCACAGGGAGGGAAAAATACTGAAATTAAAGTAAAGCTATTTATGTGCAGCAATTAACGGGGCAGATGAAAAGGTTGGGGGAGATTTTTTCCTTCTTCTATTTGATCTTCCTCCCTTCTCTCTCTCTTTCCTTTCTCTCCCCTCTCCTTCCTCTCTCTCTCGTTCTCTCTCGTTCTCTCTGTCTCTCTCTCTCTCTCTCTCTCTCTCTCTCTCTCTCTCTCTCTCTCTCTCTCTCTCTCTCTCTCTCTCTCTCTCTCTCTCTTCCATCTTTCTGTCTTTCATTTTTTCTCCTTTCCTCTGCACCGTCTATAGCAGCATTTCTTCGACATAAACGAATAAAACAACTTTAACTTTCTTCTTTCTCTCTTGCACTCTTTATCCGTTGTTTCTCATTCCCTTTATCTCAGCCTCCCTCTTCCTTCTACCCTTCGCTCCTCAGTCTCCCTCTATGGCGCTCCCCTCCCTCCCCTCCCTCCCCTTCCTCACCCCCCCCTCCTCCCTTTAATTCAAAACCCGGCTACCAAAGACTCAGTGTCTGAGAGCCTTAGATAAAGCATAGAGTCCCACTCGTGTAGTCTCTTCTTCAGAGGAAAAATCTATTATGGAGTCAAAAAAAGATAGAATTGGAGTTATCAAAAGGCACCATAGGGCAGAAGGAGGAGAAGAGAGGAGAGGAGACGCGGGGGAAGAGAGAGAAGGGTTTGGGGGTTGAAATGATTGAGGAGGAGGAGGAGGACTAGGATAAAGAGGAGGAGAGGGAGAAGGAAAGAGGGTGAAGAAAATGATAAAGAGGAGGAAAGGGAAAAGGGGAAAAAGGGGAAAAAATAACTACGAGAACGACGAAGAAAATGAATATGGGGATACAGAGAACGAAAACATAAATAGGATGAATATTGAATCAATACCAAAACAAAACTCAAAGTAAAAACGGATCAATGAAACATATAGCAATCAAAAGAGCCGCAAAGAATGTACCTAACAAGAGAGGGGAAATAAAGAAGGCAAGGCGAGTGAGAGACAAGCTTCTTGGGCCATCCATCACTTCATGCATTTCAAGTCTTCCCAAACTACGTTGTGAAACCCGGGTTTTACCCCGCAGACTTTCGCAAGTTACAGAGGGCAATTTCTCATCATTAAATGTTATTAACATCAGAGTTCTTGGATAAAGGCAACTGATATGAGATTTTCCGTCTTGGAAAACTTGTGTTCTCTGTTTTATGAACTGAGAATAATAAAACGTTGTATTCTTCAAGCTTTTAAAATTGTGATATGGTACAATAAAATGGAAAAAATAGTTGCTGGAAATTAGATGATTTGTTACGTCTTGGAAACAATACCATAACATAAAGTATGTTACATGTAGTAGATACTTTTTATTTACAGTTCGTTAATACTTCATCTTTTGTTTTAGTAAAAAAGAATCCTTGACAATGAAGAAATTATATCTTTAACTTATTGTTTATTTTCTAAGAATTCCTGCTAGGTTTATTCTATTGTGTTTTTGTGTGTACCTTTCTGTGCGTCTGTCTGTTTGTCTTTTTCATTGCGTCTGCATTTTTGTATGTTTGCATATCGCTTTGCTTTTTTTTTCCTGCCTCTGTCTGTCTGCTTCTTTTTTTAGTCTTTGTCTTTCTGCCTTTATATTTTTTCCGAATGTCTGTTTGTCTCTTTCTCGTTGTCTTTTTATCTATTTGTTTGAATGTCTTTTCTTCTGTCTGCCTGACTGTCTATCTTCTCTCCCTTCTCTCTCTCTCTTTCTATCTTTCTATCTCACTCTCTCTCTCTATCTATCTATCTCTATCACTTTCTTTCTCTATCTATCTATCTATCAATCTCTCTGCCCCCCTCCCTCTATTACTCTCCCTCGTTTCCGTTCCAAGTGCTGCTGAGCTTCTCTCTAAGAAAAACAATTGCGATGAAGACAATCAGAGGAAGAAATGAAGATAATTCACATCCTGAGAAACAAACAAACAACTAAACACACAGACTCTCACCCTTGTAGCAAGAAGAAACGAAAGCTTCACATCAAGAGATAAAAATGACTTGGTTCGCATATGTTTCTTCCGGACACTTTGGAGAGGGGGGGGGGGGCCAAGTTCTTGTGACGTCACGGAGGGGAACGGAAAGGGTTGCCAAGTAGGACACGGTCGAGTAATGCGTCACTGAGAGAAGAGAAGAAGATGTCGTGACTTGGCACCGGAGTTAGAAATATTTCTTGTAAGACACTAAGTTTCTCCATCTGACTTTCACATAGGTAGGTGATAATTGTGAAGAGAAGAAATAAGAAATAGAATCAAGATTAAAAAAAGAAAAAGAAAAAGAAAAAAAACTCTGTAAATACACGTCTGGGCAACTCAACCCTCGACGGTTCCTCACTGTCTAGGTTGGCGAGGTGTGGTGCCGCCAAGTATCTCGTTTTTTTGTGTGTTTTTTTATCGTTTTTGTGTGTGTTGGCGTCATTATTTTATTTGTAGGACGAGGCGAGACGTCTGGCCGAAAGTGTGCCCGTGGGAGTCACAAGGCCGGAGCATGAACAGTCAAAGACCACCTGGGCCGGAAGAGCTAGGTGGTGGAGGTGCTTGTTTGTCTGGCAGAGGCAGAAGGAAGGTGATTACTGGAGAGAGGGAGAGAGGGAGAGAGAGAGAGAGAGAGAGAGAGAGAGAGAGAGAGAGAGAGAGAGAGAGAGAGAGAGAGAGAGAGAGAGAGAGAGAGAGAG
>BOPN01007139.1:30000-32500 GCA_017312705.2 Penaeus japonicus | reverse complement strand
GATTTGGAGGAAGAGGATATGGAGGAGGAGGGAAAGAGGATGTGGAGGGAGGGGGATGGAGAGAGGATATGGAGGAGGAGGGAAAGAGGATGTGGAGGAGGGGGGTGAAGGAAAGAGGATTTGGAGGGAGAAGGAGGGAAAGAGGATGTGGAGGAGGGGGATGGAAGAGGATGTGGAGGAGGGGGAAAGAGGATGTGGAGGAGGGGTGCAAAAGGATGTGGAGGAGGGGGTGGAAGAGGATGTGGAGGAGGGGTGGAAGATGATGTGAAGGAGGGGGAGGAGGATGTGGAGGAGGGGGTGGAAAAGGATGTGTGGAGGAGGGGGAAAGAGGATTTGGAGGAAGGGGGTGGAAGAGGATATGGAGGAGGAGGGGAAAGAGGATGTGGAGGAGGGGGATGGAAGAGGATGTGTGGAGGAGGAGGGGGAAAGAGGATGTGTGGAGGAGGGGTGGAAAAGGATGTGGAGGAGGGTGGAAGAGGATGTGAAGGAGGGGGAGGAGGATGTGGGAAGGAGGGGGTGGAGAGAGGATGTGGAGGAGGGGATGGAAGAGGATGTGGAGGAGGGGGAAAGAGGATGTGGAGGAGGGGGGAAGAGGGATGTGGGAGGAGGGGGGAAGAGGATGTGAAGGAGGGGTGGAAGATGATGTGAAGGAGGGAGGAGGATGTGGAGGACGGGGTGGAAGAGGATGTGGAGGAGGGGGATGGAAGAGGATGTGGAGGAGGGGGAAAGAGGATGTGGAGGAGGGGGATGGAAGAGGATGTGGAGGGAGGGGGAAGAGGATGTGGAGGAGGGGGAAGAGGGATGTGAAGGAGGGGGGGAAGATGATGTGAAGGAGGGGGGGAGGAGGATGTGAAGGAGGGGGGTGGAAGAGGATGTGGAGGAGGGGGTGGAAGAGGATGTGGAGGAGGGGGGTGGAAGAGGATTGGAGAGGGGGGTGGAAGAGGGTGTGAAGGAGGGGGGGTGGAAGAGGATGTGGAGGAGTGGGGTGGAGGAGAAGGTGGAAGAGGATGTGGAGGAGGGGGTGGAAGAGGATGTTGAGGAGGAGAGTGGAAGAGGATGTGAAGGAAGGGGATGGAAGAGGATGTGGAGGAGGGGGGAAAGAGGATTTGGAGGAAGGGGGTGGAAGAGGATATGGAGGAGGAGGGGAAAGAGGATGTGGAGGAGGGGTGTGGAAGAGGATTGGAGGAGGGTGATGGAAGAGGATGTGGAGGAGGGGAGTGGAAGAGGATTTGGAGGAGGGGGTTTTAAGAGGATGTGGAGGACGGGGTGGAAGAGGATGTGGAGGAGGGGGATGGAAGAGGATATGGAGGAGGGGGATGGAAGAGGATGTGGAGGAGGGGGATGGAAGAGGATTGGAGGAGGGGGATGGAAGAGGATGTGGAGGAGGGTGGTGGAAGAGGATGTGGAGGAGATGAAGTTTAAGAGGATGTGGAGGAGGGGTTGGAAGAGGATGTGGAGGAGGGTGGTGGAAGAGGATGTGGAGGAGATGGAGTTTAAGAGGATGTGGAGGAGGGGTTGGAAGAGGATGTGGAGGAGGGTGATGGAAAAGGATGTGGAGGAGGCGGTGGAAGATGATGTGGAGGAGGAGAGTTTAAGAGGATGTAGAGGAAGGGAGTTTAAGAGGATATGGAGGAGTGGGAAGGAAAGTGGGGAATGAAGAGCAGGTGTAAAAGAGGGAGGGGAGAGGGAAGAGGGGGTGGAGGAGAGAGTAAGAAAGTGGAGAATGTAGAGGAGGTGGTAGAGGAGTATGAAAAGTGGAGAACGAAAATGAGGAGGTGGAACAGGGAGGGAAAGGAATGGGAAGAGAAGGAAGGAAATTAGAGAATGAAGAGAGAATTAGGGAGGATTGATGATTTACGGAAACAAAACGAAGGGAAATAGTAAAGGAAGAGATTATGTAGAAGGAGGGATAACGAGGAGAGGAAGAGAAAAAGAAGAGGTATAGGGTGGAAGGTGAGAGAGACTGGAAAAGTTTAAGGAGGAAGAAGAAGAGAAAGGGGACGAACAAGGGGAAGAAGAGGAAAGGGAAGGGGAGGAGGGGGAGATGAGGGAAGGAGAGTGTGGAAAGGAGGGGTGAGGGGAGAAGCGAAGGCAGACAAAGAGAAAGAAGTGGAAAAAAAGAAGAAAGAAAAGGGAGTGTGCAGAATAAAAAGGAAGAGAAGGTCAAGATGATAAGGAAGGCAGGGAAGAAGATGAGGAGGAGAAGGAGAAAGAGGACTAAGGGAAAAGATAAGAAAGATAGGGAGGAGATGGAGGGAAAAGTAGAAAGAGGAGAAGGTAATAAAGGAGAACAAGAGGAGCCGCTAATCATAGTGATAAAGGAGGATTAAGAAGCACATGAAGAAAAACGAATCTAATAATACATCGATATGAAAATAGAAAACCTTGAAGATCCCGAAAAAAAGAAGAAGAAGAAACATACAACTGATAAAAAAGAAAGAAAAAACAAAAACGAGTGAGAGAGAGAGAGAGAGAGAGAGAGAGAGAGAGAGAGAGAGAG
>BOPN01007139.1:17500-22500 GCA_017312705.2 Penaeus japonicus | reverse complement strand
GAACGAGAGAAAGAGCGAGCGAGAGCGAGAGGGAGAGAGAGAAAGTACCAGAAATCCATATATATTGCTCAATGCCGCAATAAATCACATCAGAAAATTCCTAAAATATTTCTTGCCTTCGCTTTCTTTACCCCCCCCCCCCCCGCATCCCCCTTCCTCTTTTCCGCCCTCTCCTCTCCTCTCCTCCCTTCTTTCTCCATTTCCCTTAGCTTCCCCTTCACCCTGCTTACTCTCTCCCCTCCCTTTCCTCCCCTCCTCTCCCTCACCCCCCCCCCCCCTCTTCTCGATTTGATTTATCAATCATTTCCTATCATATTTTATCATCATTTTCCCTTCTATTCATTTGCGAACAATCACCACTTGTTCCCCTCTCGCTTTGTTATTACAACTATTAGTTACTATCGCCATGGAATCTTCAAACGCAATTCTCGTCTTTGAAATGCCATTTTCGGGATTGCAATTAACTTTATTTGACAATTAATTCACAATTAATACACGACTCGTTCTTGATAACTACCATTCACATCGCATCTACTCGGTAACTACCATTCACGTAACTTACATCTACCTCTTTAACTACTACCACTTATGTAATCATATTCACTCTCAAACTATCACTTAATAGTCACAAATACCTTTTGATTGCTACTTATGTGATCTTAA
Organism: Penaeus japonicus; assembly: GCA_017312705.2. Lineage (NCBI taxonomy): Eukaryota > Metazoa > Arthropoda > Malacostraca > Decapoda > Penaeidae > Penaeus > Penaeus japonicus. The sequence continues at coordinate 21,837 of BOPN01007139.1, read as the reverse complement.
TTGCGCGTAAATTGTCTCTTTGAACTACAGTCACTTGTTTAGGTCTTGTAACTACAACGAAAACAAGCACAATTTGATTAATAATGTTATTATCTTTATAGTAATTATTGTTATCGCTATGATTGTTGCCATCAATAAAATTAATCAATTCATCAATCAATTGTTATTGTCGTTTTGGTTATCAAAATTTGTCATCATCAGTGTTATTACCGTCATATCGCTTTATTTTCATATTACTCTTTTTATTATCGTTATTAGCATTATTATCATCACTGTCACTATGCTACACAACATTATCATTATCATCGTTTTTTCCATTGGCATTATCTTCATCGTTGTTTTTATTGCCATTGTTATTATTAGTAGTGTTATCATTATTATTGCTATTGTTATTATCATTATCCTCATTATCATCTTCAAGATACTAGAGGTCGTCATTTACACGCGATTTCTTCGAACCATATTATCATTGTTATGTTATTATCATTATTATCATTGTTATCATCATATCGTTATCATTTCATTATCATTATCACCCTCATTAGTATTATGATTATAATTATTATCATTACTATCATTACTGTCATTACTATCATCATCATCGTCATTGTCATCGTCATCATTATCATCATCATCATCACCATCATCATCATCATCATATATTATAATACCATCATCATTACCATCATCTTCATTATCATTATCACTATCAACATTGTTGTTGTTTTTGTTGTTGTGTGTGTGTGCGAGTGTGTCCAAGTGTGTATTTGTGTTTATGTGTGTGTGTGTGTTTGTTTAAGTGTGTGTGTAAGTGTGCGCGAAAGAGAAAGAAAGAGAGAGAGAGAAAGTGAGAGAAAGAGAGAGAGAGAGAGAGAAAGAGGGAGTGAAAGCAAAAGTAAAAGAAGACTAAAACGCATCGCAATTCCTTTCCTCCGGCCGACGCAGAGGCGGAAATGGTTAACATTCCGAAAACAAACGATTTCCAGCGACCTTCCAACAACCCCCCCCCCTCCCTCCCTCCCTCCCTCCCTCCCTTCCTCATGCCTTTCTCCCTCTACCCATTCTCACTAGCCTCTACCCTTCCCCTCCTCTCCGCCTCTCTCCTACCCTACCTTTCTCCCTCTCTTTTCCCTCCATCCCATCTCCCCCCTTCTATCCCTTCCCTCTCCCTATCCACCCCTTCTCCCCTCCCTATTCAATCCCCCACCTCCCCCCTCCTCATTCCTCACCCCTTCCCCTTCCCTCATACTCGTCCCTCCCACCTTCTCCTCCTCGCCCTCCCCCCCTCCTCCCTCGATCTCCCCTACCCCTACCCCCACCAAACCCCACTTTTTCAAGTGGCCTAAAATTGTCTCTTGGTAAATATTCGGGCTAAATTGGCACTCTGGATTGGCACGGAGAGCTAATTAATGTCTGTTTTCCGACTCCCCCCCCCCTTTTCATTTTCTTTATCTTTCTTTTTTGTTTTCTTTCTCTATATCCTCGTGTTTTCTTTTCTTTCCCGATGCGTTTGGGCTGATGCCGATGGTGGGAATAAGGTCATATTTTTTTCCAGATTTTCAAGTCTTTCTCTTGCTTTTTCTTTTTCGTGTCTTTTCTTTTCTTTCAGGTTTGTCTCTCCTCTTTTTTCGTTTTTATTTTTATTTTAAATCTTTCTCTCACCCTTTCTCTCTCTTTCTCTCTCTCTCTCTCTTTCTCTCTCTCTCTCTCTCCCTCTCTCTCTCTCTCTCTCTCTCTCTATCTATCTATCTATCTATCTTTCTCTCTCTCCTTTTCTTATTCTCTCTCTCTCTCTCTCTCTTTCGCTCCCTCTCTCTCTCTCCTTTCTTCCTCCTCTTCCCTGCCGCTCGCTTTCCTTCATTCCTACCTCCCTCCCACCCGTTAACCCTTTCCCGTCTTCCTTCCTTCCCTCCCTTCCCTCGCCTTCCCCCCCCCCCCCCCCGCCCCCCGCCCACTTTCCCTCTCACCTACCTTCCCTCCCCTTCCCCCCCCCCCCCCCCGCCCCCCGCCCACTTTCCCTCTCACCTACCTTCCCTCCCTTTCCCTCCCGTCCACTAATCCTCCTACCAGTCGACTTTCCGTGTTCCTTCTTTACTCACCCCCTTTCTCCCCCTCCCTCCCTCTCCCCTGCCCCTCCCCCCTCCCCCGCCCACTTTCCCTCCTCCCCGCCCACACCTTCCACGTAATTACACATATGGAAGATACGGCACAATGCCCGCTTTGTCTCGACCTATTTTTGTAATGGCCTATAGTAAGAGAGAAAGAAATAAAAGAATAAATGAAAGAGGGAAGGATGGGGGGAAAAGGAAAACATAGGACGGGGAAGGGGGGAGAGGGAGAGAGAGAGAGAGAGAGAGAGAAATACAGAGAGAAACAAAGCGGGGGAGGGGGGAGGGGGGAGGGGGGAATGTATGGATGTGGGAATGTGTTGAGTATTTCCTTTTCTTAGACCTGTTTACCAGATGAAAAATAGATAGGTTTACAATGGTGGGATGTGTGTGTGTATGTGTGTGTGAGTGTGTGTGTGTGTGTGTGTGCGTGTGTGTGTGTGTGTGGTGTATCTTTTTCTTTTCTGCCTTTCACTTTCTTTCTTTTCTTTCTTTTTTTTTTCCTTTTCTCCTTTTATCATTGTGCTGTCATTGTTCTTTTTGATGTTTCCTGTTTATAATGAATATATATCCGTGTTTTAATGTTGTTTGTTTGTTGCCCTGTCTTCCTTTCTCAGTTCATTTTCTTTAATCTATCAGTTTTCGATTCTTGATATGCGTATGGATAGATAAGTAGATAGATAGATAAATAAACAGTTGGTAAATAGATAGAAAGCTTACTTTTCACCATCTATCTGCAGTCTAATCAATAGGGAGATGATGAAGACGAAAATAACAGAAAAAGAAAAAAAAAATAAGAAAGAAAAAAAAACGACCTCTGTGTATATACGTACGTTTTAAATTTATATCTAAATGATACACCACATTTCATATCTTCTCCTTCTTTTTCTTTTGCTCCACCTTTCTATCTCAATTTGTTATCCCAATTTCTTCCTTATTTCCTCTATACGTCCCCTGATTTCTGAGTTCCCAGAGGTGTGTTCCTGTGACGTGACTTTGACAGCTGGTCTTTCGGGGGTGCCAGGTTGGGGGGGGGGGGGCGGGGAGGGAGTGGACCGGGTGGAGGGAGGAGGTGAGGTTCATATCTGATATGTGTGTTGAGGAGGAGGTGGTGAGAGAGAGGGAGAGAGAGAGGGGGGGGGGAACGGATGCGCAGATAATCAAATGGGGAAATAAAGAAAAAAAATAATAAACCGGCAGACAAACGAACAGAAAATGAAAATTAAAAACATTGACAGAAAAAAGCAAAACAAAGAAAGGGACAAAAGGAAGCATGAAAAAAAGGGAAAGAAATATTGAAAGGAAAAGAGAGAAAGAGAGAGTGATAGATAAAAATAGATAAACAGAGAGAGAGAGAGAGAAGGAGAGAAATAAAAAGAGAAAGAAAAGGAGACAGTGAGAGAGCGAGAGAGAGAGAGAGAGAGAGAGAGAGAGAGAGGAGAGAAATAAAAAGAGAGTGAGAAAAAGGAGAGTGAGAGAGAGAGACAGAGAGCGACAGAGAGAGAGAGAGAAGGAGAGAAAGAGAGAGAGAGAGAGAAGGAGAGAAAGAGAGAGCGAGAGAGAGAGAGAGCTTAGTAGGCGTGGTGTCAGAGCTGTTCAGGGATAGTGGTTATAAATGATGCAGGGAAATTCATATCTCCAAAAGCTGTTATTGTTTGGCTTTCCTGGGAGAGGGGAACTAGGGGGGGAGGGGGAGGGGGAAGGGGAGGGGGGTAAGTGTGAAGAATGATAAGGGGAAATATTCTGATTTGGTGTTTATCCGGCATAAGATGGATTACAATGTCGGTTTTTTCCCCTCTCTTTTCTGTCTTTTTTTTTGTGGGGGGTGGGTGTTAGGGGTGGGGGTGGGGGGTTAAGTGTGTTTGTGTGTGTGTGTGTGTTTGTGTGTGTGTGAGTGTTTTTGTGTGTGTGTGTGTGTGTGTGTGTGTGTGTGTGTCTTTGTGTGTGTGTGACAAAATGTAAGAAATTCTTCGGTGGGGGAGGGGATTTGTGTGTGTGTGTGTGTGTGTGTGTGTGTGTGTGTGTGTGTGTGTGTGTGTGTATTCAAATAACAAAAATAAGAAAACAAAAGACAATAATTAATTCTGATGCAATAATCAATGAAAAAAAAAAAAACATTATATAAGATTGATACGCGCTTTTTTTCTTCTTTTCTTTTCTTCCTAATCTAATTCTACTCTAATTATCCATTACTACTTTTCAGAATAACTACGTAATTGTTATTAGGGA
>BOPN01007139.1:0-5000 GCA_017312705.2 Penaeus japonicus | reverse complement strand
TCGCTTGGAGGGGGGGGGGGGGGGGGGGGGGGGAGGGGGGAGAACTTGGGAGTGGGAGCGGGATGGGGGTGTGGGTGGAGGTGGGGTAGGGGGTTGAGGGGGAAAGCGAAAGAAATATAAGGAGGGTCAGGGGGGGAGGGGGAGGATAGGGAAGAGGGGTGGGAGAGAGAGGATGGCTTGGAAGAAGAAAAAGTGAGGGGGAGTTGGAAGGTTTGGATGGATGGAGAGAGGGGAAGAGGGAGAGAGGGAGGGGGGGAGGGAACGAGGGAGAGAGGGAACGAGGGAACGAGGGAGAGAGGGAGAGAGGGAGGGAGGGAACGAGCGAGAGAGGGAAAGAGAGAGAGAGGGAGGGAGGTAACATGGGAGAGAAGGGAAGAGGGAGGGGGAACGAGGGAAAGAAGGGAAGAGGGAGAGAGGGAGGGAGGCAACGAGGGAGAGAGGGAGGGAGGGAACGAGGTAGAGAGGGGAAAAGAGAGAAAGGGAGGGAATCAACGATGGAGAGAGGGAGGGGGGAACGAGGGAGAGAGGGAGGGGGGAACGAGGGAGAAAGGGAGGGGGGAACGAGGGAGAGAGGGAGGGAGAACGAGAGAGAGAGAGGGAAAGAGGGAGGGAGGCAACGAGGGAGAGAGGGAGGGAAGGAGAGAGGGAAGGAGGTAACAAGGGAGAGAGGGAGGGAGGGAACGAGGGAGAGGAAGGGAGGGAACGAGGGAGAGAGGGGAAGAGGGGGAGAGGGAGGGAGGCAACAACGGAGAGAGGGAAAGAGGAAGAGAGGAAGGGAGGGAAGCAGGGAGATGGGGGAAGAGCGATAGAGGGAGAAAGGGAACGAAGGAGAGAGGGATGGAGGGAGAGAGGGAAAGAGATGAGAGGGAAAGAGGGTGAGAGGAATGGAGGGAACGAGGGAGAGAAGAAAGGAGGGAACGAGGAAGAGAGAGATAAAGGGAACGAGGGAAAGAGGAAAGGAGGGAATGAGGGAGAAACAGATGGGCTGAACGAGGGAAAGAGCGGAAGAGGAAGAGAGGCAGGAAAGAAACAAGGGAGAGATGAAAAGAGGGAAAGAGGGAGTGAGGGAACGAGGGAGAGAGAGAGTGAGGGAACGAGGGAGAGAGGGAAAGACGGAGAGAGAGTGTGAGGGAAAAAGGGAAGGGCGGGAGGGAACAAGGGAGAAAGGGATGGATCGAGGCATAGAGACAAGAAGGGAGGGAAGTAAGGACGGAAGAGGGAGAGAGAGAAGAAGGGAGGGCGGGAGGGAGATGGGCATAGAAAGAAGGAGGAGGGGAATGAATGTTTCGGAAGGAGAGGAGAGTTGGGGGGAGGGAGGGAAAGGAGAATGGAAGGAAGGGAGGGAGACGCAAAGAGCAAGGGGTATGAAGGATGACACGAGATAAAAGAAAGAAAGGAGAAAGTGGGTATAGAGAAGAGATAAAGGGGAGAGAGAAAAGGAGAGGAAGAAGGGGAAAGAGAGAGGGAGGGAGGGAGAAAGGGAAGGAGGAAAAGGGGTAAGGGGGAAGGAAGAAAAAGGGGGAAAGGTAACTCTCTTATCGTGTTCTTTCGTAGAATTTGAGGTTGCGTGCGTGCGTGTGTGCGTGCGTGCGTGCGTGGCGGCAGTGGGCTCGCCTCGCCTCGGCTGGTCTCCATGTTGTTGTTTCATCGCTGTGATTTATGGCTTTGGTTGACATTATTAGGAAAACTGTTGTTGTCGTTGTTGGGGATGTTGATGTTGTTGAGTTTGTTGGTTGTCGTTTTTGCTGGTGATCTTGTCGTCATCATGTTGTTATTGCTGTTGTTGTTATTGTTGTTGTTGATGCAATATTTGTTATCCATCATTATCGATATCACTTTTAGCAATAGTAAATCTATGACGTTCTGATGTCAAACCCATCTTTATGCAAATGAGGCTACTTGTAAGGTAATTGCGTTCGTCGTTTTGATAAAGGATCGAATCAATCATCATTGCAAATACAGCAATTGCTATCATCAACCTTGTAAAAAAAAAAAAAAAAAAAAAAAACCTTTGAATTTGGGGGAGTATTTTTGTCGTTATTGTCAAAAGACATTAAAAGAATGTAATAAGGAAATTATCATGAATACGCTGATGATGATAATTATGCTCCTGATGAGCTGATGACGATAATAATGATAATGATGATAGTGATTATCCTTATTATCACTTTCCTTAATGTAATAATCAGTATCATTGTAATGATGGGGATACCACTAATGGCAATGATAATAATGATGATAATAGTAATTATTATAATGATAATAATAATAGTAATATCAATAATGATAATGATAGAAATATTAATGATAATGATAATAATGATATCCATGATGATGAAATAAAGGGTGATAATAATTGTGATAAAATGATAATGATAACAATATCAATGTTAGCAATAGCAATATCAATGAAAATGATAATGATGATAGCAATGAACATAATGATAACAATAATAGTAATTATAAGGATAATGATAACAATGATGTTGATGAGGATGATAATGAGAATGATGACAATAACAATAAAGATGTTAAAAAGTAACAATAATAGTTAGGATGATAATGATACTAGCAACAATAATGATAACAATGATAATTCTAACAATAAAAACAATGGTAGTAAATATAATGATAACATTAGCCGTAATAATAACGATGATGATGACAATGACAAAAGAGTGATAACGATAATATTGAAACTATTCAAAATTATAATAGTAATGATGATGATAATAATGAGAATGATAGTAATAGTAATAATGATAATGATTATGATAATGATAGTAACAATAATGATGATGATGATAATAATGATAATAATAAGAATGATAACAACAACTAACAATAATAATTATAATGATAATAATAATGATGATAATAATAATAATTATAATATTAATATCAATAATATTAATAATGATAACAGTAATAACAAAATAGCAATGACAACAGTACCAACAATAACAGCAATAACAACAACAATAACTATGATTCCATCCTCAATATATTTGTTTACCAGTTTTTTTGTTATTGTTTTTTATTTTTTTCCTTCTTCATATCGGCATCTTGATCAATACATTATATCAAACTGGACATAATCCAATATACACAAGGATCCCCTGGCAGAATTTCATTTGTTTTCGTTTTCTGTTTGTTTGTTTATGTGTGTATTGTGCGTGACCTCGTTATAATGATGGTGAGAGTTAGTTGTAATGGTGGTGTGTGTTTGTTCTTATGGTTCGTGTTGTTTCTCGTTATGGTGATAATGATTGTAATGGTGGTTTCAATTATTGTAGTGACGATAATGGTTATAATGTTTTTATTGGTTATAGTGACGATGATGGTGATGAGGGTTTCATTGGTTATAGTGACGATGATGATGATGGTTTTATTGGTTATAATGACGATGATGATGATGGTTTTATTGGTCATAGTGACGATGATGGTGATTGTGGTTTTATTGGTTATAGTGACGATGATGGTGATTGTGGTTTTATTTATTATAGTGTCGATGATGGTGATTGTGGTTTTATTGGTTATAGTGACGATGATGGTGATTGTGGTTTTATTTATCATAGTGTCGATGTGGTGATTGTGGTTTTATTCATTATAAAGGAGATCGAGGTTTGATTATATACACATTTGACAATATTTATAGTGTATTTACAGTGCTGGGCAACGTTTGTATTACAATAATTACATACGTTTACAATACGTGGTAAACAAAATATACAAAATACAAAATATGATATACAAAAAAGGAAAACTATTTCTGTATATGAGAGTAAAATTCATGCTTAGAGAGAGAGAGAGAGAGAGAGAGAGAGAGAGAGAGAGAGAGAGAGAGAGAGAGAGAGAGAGAGAAAGAGAGATAGAGAGGGGGTAATCTACACCTGTAAGAAATTATACCAAGTAATGGTGATGATAATGATGATTAAGAGGATCCCATTATCTTCCGGTGATGATCAATGAAAGTGATGATAATGGTACAATAATGATGATAGTAATGATAGTGATGATAATAATAATGAAAATGATTATGATGATAATAATAATGATGATGATGGCAGCAATTATAATAACAATGATTAAAAAAATGGTAGTAATCATGATAACAGTAATGCTAATCATAATGACAATAAAGATAATCACACTACAAATGACAGCAACGCAAAGGATAATCATAATAATACAAAAATGATTAAAACAAAACCTTTTATAACACCAATAACAACTATCACAGGAACAAACGTGATAACAAGAACAGAAAGGAAAAGTTGCAATAATCATATTTAATTCAACACTTAAAGATTCCGCCATTGATCACTCCATTCATGCAGTAAAAGCAATTGCAGTCACTCGAACAACTAGCTTTGGTATCAATGAACTATTTATCAATGGATCCAGCCGGGTGTTGCCAGTTTGTTATTTATTTCGAGAGGCTTTTTATTGGCTGATGAGATTCTCTGTTGAGGAGGGGAGGGGGGGGGGGTAAAGGGAGGGAGTGAGGGATGGAGTGTAGGGAGGGGAGGGAGTAAAGGAGGGAGGGAGAGGGAGGAGTGGAAAGAGGAAGGAGAGAAGCTAATGATGATGATTGAAATAATGATGATGATGATTATATAATGATGATTATGATGATATATAGTAAAAATGATAATAACACTAAAGATGATGATAACAATGTTAGTAATGAAAATTGATAATAATAAAGATGAAAAGGATCACAATAACGAAAACAATAAAGATAATCAGATCCATCACTAAACAGATTTGAAAACAGATTCCGACAACACTTGTTTTGACCACCTCCCCCCCTCCCCTCACCCTCCTTACCCCCTCCCCCGATAGAGAGAGAGACAGAGATGAATTCATAGAAAGATAGATAGATGGAGAGAGAAAGAGAGAGAGAGAGAGTGTGAGATGGAATGATAGATACACAGAGATAGATTGAGAGAGAGAGAGAGAGAGAGAGCAACAAAATAGATGGATAATATATATAT
>BOPN01007138.1:62500-64271 GCA_017312705.2 Penaeus japonicus | reverse complement strand
GAGAGAGAGAGAGATCGAGAGAGAGAGAGAGAGAGAGAGAGAGAGAGAGAGCGAGAGAGAGAGAGAGAGAGACAGAGAGAGAGAGGGAGAGAGACAGAGAGAGAGAGGGAGAGAGACAGAGAGAGAAAGAAGCTACCTAATAAAACTAAGCAAAATGTTGGGGCGAAAGTGCAGGCGGAGAGAAAGTGCTTGGATGGGTTCCTATATTCTGGGCATAACTCGGCCAGGTACATCCGCGCTCTTTTGAAATTTGTCTATGGGTAGTATTGTCTTTTTGTTGTGTGGTATTATCTTTTTATTTATTTTCTTCTCTCTCTTTTCTCTCTCTCTCTCTCTCTCTCTCTCTCTCTCTCTCTCTCTTTCTCCCTCTCTTTCTCTCTATCTCCCTCTCCTTCTCTCCCTCTACCTCCTTTGTTTCACATTCGCTCATCAATCTGATAACAATGCAATCAAAGTTCAAGTAAAATTTTGGGATATCAAGCTCTCCCTTTTCTTTTCCTTTTTCTTTTTAAAGCTTTTTAATCTTTCTTTCCCTTTCCCCTTTTCTTTCCTTTTCTTTTTTGACGGAATCCCATTAAAAGTTCGATACGCGAAATCAACTCGATCGGTGTCACGTGATGCTCTTCCACGTGGATTAATTCCTGATTCTTTCCTTGGCGAGTCATCGGGGTCTTGATCACTTTTGGGCGGCAGGGAATTCAAGGGTCGATGTGTGTGTGATTGTGTACGTGTGTCTGTGTGTGTGTGTGTGATTGTGTGTGTTTATAAGTGTGTGTGTGTGTGATTGTGTGTGATTGTGTGTGTTTATAAGTGTGTGTGTGTGTGTGTATGTGATTGTGTGCGTGATTGTTTGTGTGCGTGATTGTGTGTGTGTGTATGTGATTGTGTACGTGTGTCTGTGTGTGTGATTGTGTACGTGTGTCTGTGTGTGTGTGATTGTGTGTGTGTGTGTGTGTGATTGTGTGTGTCTGTGTGTGTGTGTGATTGTGTACGTGTGTCTGTGTGTGTGTGTGTGTGATTGTGTGTGTGTGTGTGTGATTGTGTGCGTGATTGTTTGTGTGTGTGTACGTGTGTGTGTGTGATTGTGTACGTGTGTCTGTGTGTGTGTGTGTGATTGTGTGTGTCTGTGTGTGTGTGTGTGATTGTGTACGTGTGTCTGTGTGTGTGTGTGATTGTGTGTGTCTGTGTGTGTGTGTGTGTGTGATTGTGTAATTGTGTGTGTATATAAGTGTGTGTGTGTGTGTGTATGTGATTGTGTGCGTGATTGTGTGTGTATCTGCGTGATTGTGTGTGTGTGTGTGAGTATGTGTGTGTGTGATTGTGTAATTGTGTGTGTATATAAGTGTGTGTGTGTGTGTGATTGTGTGCGTGATTGTTTGTGTGATTGTGTGCGTGATTGTGTGTGTGTGTGAGTATGTGTGTGTGTGTAATGTAACCGATGTTTATCTTTTTAATTGTTACCGGATTAAGGCCTATCATATCCCGAAGAATCCTGACGAGGATTTATGGGTGGGTTGGCCATTGCTCAGAATCCGTTCAATCACATTTTGGCGATGACAAGTAGATGAATAGATGAATAGATGGATAGATGGACGCATATTAAGGAAGATTCTAAGAGTAGATTAACCCTTTCCCTGTCACCCCTCCAGAGGCGAACATTTTTCTAGCTGTCACAGGTCTTTGATTTTTTTGAAATTTAAATAGTAGAATTTACGTTAATTGTCTGTGTCTGTGTGTATGTGTGTGTGTGTACGTGTGTGCGTGTGTATGT
>BOPN01007138.1:40000-47500 GCA_017312705.2 Penaeus japonicus | reverse complement strand
TGACTATCCCTATCTCAATTTTGAATTTGAATTAGAAAAAAAAAAAAACGAAAACGTAAGAACGATACCACGATCGCGAAAACACACACCCACGTGACTATCCCTATTTCAATTTTGAATTTGAATTAGAATAAAAAAAATAAAAAACCTAAGTATGAACACACGATCGCGAAAACACACCCACACGTGACTATCGCAAATCTCGCGCGATAAGCAGGGGCGCCCCGATCGCAGGCTGATCGTGTCGGCAGTGCGCATAACAGGTCGTTCTTTTCGGCGAAGCGCCTCGTTAGGGATAAGGTTTCTCGCCTAAACCTCTCGTTACTCAGAGGTAATTGGGTCATTTCTCTCGTTTGCATAATCCCTTCTCTCTATCACGTGTTGAAACGGAGTTCTAATTCTGGTACTGCAAAGTATAAATAAATCCATTTGGATATATATGTATATATATATATATATATATATATATATATATATATATATATATATATATATATATGTGTGTGTGTGTGTGTGTGTGTGTGTGTGTGTGTGTGTGTGTGTGTGTGTGTGTGTGTGTATGTGTGTGTGTGTGTGTGTGTGTGTGTGTATGTGTGTGTGTGTGTGTGTGCATATACTCTCTTTTTCTTTTCTTTCTCTCTCTCTCGCCGAGTCTGTCTGTCTGTTCCTGCATATTTTTTTCTCTCTCAGTACATACACATTGTGTGTGAGAGAGAGGGGGGGGGGGTAGCAAGAGAACAGATACAGTGACAGACGGATACAGACATAAACAGACAGAGACAGAAACAGAAAAAAAACAGCCGAGCAGACAGAGACAGAAAAAAAGAGTCGAGCAGACACGCAGACAGAGATAGAAACAGAAAAAAAACAGCCAAACAGACACGTAGACAGACACCGAGACAGAAAAAACAGCCGAGCAGACACGTAGACAGACGCGCAGACAGTGCGAGAGAAGGAGCGAGAGAGAAGGAGTGCGAGAGAAGGAGTGCGAGAGAAGGAGCGAGAGAGAAGGAGCGAGAGAGAAGGAGTGCGAGAGAAGGAGTGCGAGAGAAGGAGTGCGAGAGAAGGAGCGAGAGAGAAGGAGCGAGAGAGAAGGAGTGCGAGAGAAGGAGTGCGAGAGAAGGAGCGAGAGAGAAGGAGCGAGAGAGAAGGAGTGCGAGAGAAGGAGTGCGAGAGAAGGAGCGAGAGAGAAGGAGTGCGAGAGAAGGAGCGAGAGAGAAGGAGTGCGAGAGAAGGAGCGAGAGAGAAGGAGCGAGAGAGAAGGAGCGGGAGAGAGAAGGAGCGAGAGAGAGAAGGGAGTGCGAGAAGGAGGCGAGAGAAGGAGCGAGAGAGAAGGAGCGAAAGAGAAGGAGGCGAGAGAAGGAGTGCGAGAGAAGGAGCGAGAGAGAAGGAGTGCGAGAGAAGGAGCGAGAGAGAAGGAGTGCGAGAGAAGGAGCGAGAGAGAAGGAGCGAGAGAGAAGGAGGGCGAGAGAAGGAGCGAGAGAGAAGGAGTGCGAGAGAAGGGAGTGCGAGAGAAGGAGTGGGCGAGAGAAGGGGCGAGAGAGAGATGGGAGGCGGAGAGAAGGAGTGCGAGAGAAGGGGCGAGAGAGATGGAGTGCGAGAGAAGGAGTGCGAGAGAAGGGGCGAGAGAGATGGAGTGCGAGAGAAGGAGCAAGAGAGAAGGAGCGAGAGAGAAGGAGTGCGAGAGAAGGAGTGCGAGAGAAGGAGCGAGAGAGAAGGAGCGAGAGAGAAGGAGCGAGAGAGAAGGAGTGCGAGAGAAGGAGCGAGAGAGAAGGAGCGAGAGAGAAGGAGCGAGAGAGAAGGAGCGAGAGAGAAGGAGCGAGAGAGAAGGAGCGAGAGAGAAGGAGCGAGAGAGAAGGAGTGCGAGAGAAGGAGCGAGAGAGAAGGAGCGAGAGAGAAGGAGTGCGAGAGAAGGAGCGAGAGAGAAGGAGCGAGAGAGAAGGAGCGAGAGAGAAGGAGTGCGAGAGAAGGAGCGAGAGAGAAGGAGTGCGAGAGAAGGAGCGAGAGAGAAGGAGCGAGAGAGAAGGAGTGCGAGAGAAGGGAGCGAGAGAGAAGGAGTGCGAGGAGAAGGGAGCGAGAGAGAAGGAGCGAGAGAGAAGGAGCGAGAGAGAAGGAGCGAGAGAGAAGGAGCGAGAGAGAAGGAGTGCGAGAGAAGGAGCGAGAGAGAAGGAGCGAGAGAGAAGGAGTGCGAGAGAAGGGAGCGAGAGAGTAGGGAGTGCGAGAGAGAGAAGGAGCGAGAGAGAAGGAGCGAGAGAGAAGGAGCGAGAGAGAAGGAGCGAGAGAGAAGGAGTGCGAGAAGGGGGCGAGAGAGATGGAGTGCGAGAGATGGAGTAGCGAGAGAAGGGGCGAGAGATGGAGTGAGAGAAGGAGCGAGAGAGAAGGAGTGCGAGAGAAGGAGCGAGAGAGAAGGAGTGCGAGAGAAGGAGCGAGAGAGAAGGAGCGAGAGAGAAGGAGTGCGAGAGAAGGAGCGAGAGAGAAGGAGTGCGAGAGAAGGAGCGAGAGAGAAGGAGCGAGAGAGAAGGAGCGAGAGAGAAGGAGCGCGAGAGAAGGAGCGAGAGAGAAGGAGCGAGAGAGAAGGAGCGCGAGAGAAGGAGCGAGAGAGAAGGAGCGAGAGAGAAGGAGCGAGAGAGAAGGGAGCGAGAGAAGGAGTGCGAGAGAAGGAGCGAGAGAGAAGGGAGGCGTGAGAGAAGGAGCAGAGAGAAGGAGCGAGAGAGAAGGAGCGAGAGAGAAGGAGCGAGAGAGAAGGAGTGCGAGAGAAGGGGCGAGAGAGATGGAGTGCGAGAGAAGGAGTGCGAGAGAAGGGGCGAGAGAGATGGAGTGCGAGAGAAGGAGCGAGAGAGAAGGAGTGCGAGAGAAGGAGCGAGAGAGAAGGAGTGCGAGAGAAGGAGTGCGAGAGAAGGGGCGAGAGAGATGGAGTGCGAGAGAAGGAGTGCGAGAGAAGGGGCGAGAGAGATGGAGTGCGAGAGAAGGAGCGAGAGAGAAGGAGTGCGAGAGAAGGAGCGAGAGAGAAGGAGTGCGAGAGAAGGAGCGAGAGAGAAGGAGCGAGAGAGAAGGAGTGCGAGAGAAGGAGCGAGAGAGAAGGAGTGCGAGAGAAGGAGCGAGAGAGAAGGAGCGAGAGAGAAGGAGCGAGAGAGAAGGAGCGAGAGAGAAGGAGCGAGAGAGAAGGAGCGAGAGAGAAGGAGTGCGAGAGAAGGAGCGAGAGAGAAGGAGTGCGAGAGAAGGAGCGAGAGAGAAGGAGCGAGAGAGAAGGAGTGCGAGAGAAGGAGTGCGAGAGAAGGAGTGCGAGAGAAGGAGCGAGAGAGAAGGGAGTGAGAGAGAAGGGAGCGAGAGAGAAGGAGTGCGAGAGAAGGGAGTGCGAGAGAAGGGGCGAGAGATGGAGTGCGAGAGAAGGGAGTGCGAGAGAAGGAGCGAGAGAGAAGGAGTGCGAGAGAGAAGGAGCGAGAGAGAAGGGGAGTGCGAGAGAAGGAGCGAGAGAGAAGGGAGCAGAGAGGAAGGAGTGCGAGAGAAGGGGCGAGAGAGAAGGAGTAAGAGAGAAGGAGTGCGAGAGAGAAGGAGTGCGAGAGAAGGAGCGAGAGAGAAGGGAGTGCGAGAGAAGGAGCCGAGAGAGAAGGAGTGCGAGAGAAGGAGCGAGAGAGAAGGAGTGCGAGAGAAGGAGCGAGAGAGAAGGAGTGCGAGAGAAGGAGTGCGAGAGAAGGAGTGCGAGAGAAGGAGTGCGAGAGAAGGAGTGCGAGAGAAGGAGCGAGAGAGAAGGAGTGCGAGAGAAGGAGCGAGAGAGAAGGAGTGCGAGAGAAGGAGCGAGAGAGAAGGAGCGCGAGGAGAAGGGAGCTAGAGAGAGAAGGAGTGCGAGAGAGAAGGAGCGAGAGAGAAGGAGGCGAGAGAAGGAGTGCGAGAGAGTAGCTAAGGCAGAGAGAAGGAACGAGAGAAGGAGTGCGAGAGAAGGAGCGAGAGAGAAGGAGTGCGAGAGAAGGAGCGAGAGAGAAGGAGCGAGAGAGAAGGAGTGCGAGAGAAGGAGTGCGAGAGAAGGAGTGCGAGAGAAGGAGCGAGAGAGAAGGAGCGAGAGAGAAGAAGCGAGAGAGAAAGAGCGAGAGAGAAGGAGTGCGAGAGAAGAAGCGAGAGAGAAGGAGCGAGAGAGAAGGAGTGCGAGAGAAGGAGTGCGAGAGAAGGAGCGAGAGAGAAGGAGCGCGAGAGAAGGAGCGAGAGAGAAGGAGTGCGAGAGAAGGAGTGCGAGAGAAGGAGCGAGAGAGAAGGAGTGCGAGAGAAGGAGTGCGAGAGAAGGAGTGCGAGAGAAGGAGCGAGAGAGAAGGAGCGAGAGAGAAGGAGCGAGAGAGAAGGAGTGCGAGAGAAGGAGCGAGAGAGAAGGAGCGCGAGAGAAGGAGCGAGAGAGAAGGAGTGCGAGAGAAGGAGCGAGAGAGAAGGGAGCGAGAAGGAGCGAGGGCAGAGAAGGGAGTGCGAGAGAAGGAGCGAGAGAGAAGGAGCGAGAGAGAAGGAGCGAGAGAGAAGGAGCGAGAGAAGGAGCGAGAGAGAAGGGAGCGAGAGAGAAGGAAGGGGCAGGAGAAGGAGCGAGAGAGAAGGAGCGAGAGAGAAGGAGCGAGAGAGAAGGAGGCGAGAAGGAGCGAGAGAGAAGGAGTGCGAGAGAAGGAGCGAGAGAGAAGGAGCGAGAGAGAAGGAGTGCGAGAGAAGGAGCGAGAGAGAAGGGAGTGCGAGAGAAGGGAGCGAGAGAAGGAGCGAGAGAGAAGGAGTGCGAGAGAAGGAGCGAGAGAGAAGGAGCGAGAGAGAAGGAGCGAGAGAGAAGGAATGCGAGAGAAGGAGCGAGAGAGAAGGAGCGAGAGAGAAGGAGCGAGAGAGAAGGAGTGCGAGAGAAGGAGCGAGAGAGAAGGAGTGCGAGAGAAGGAGCGAGAGAGAAGGAGCGAGAGAGAAGGAGTGCGAGAGAAGGAGCGAGAGAGAAGGAGTGCGAGAGAAGGAGCGAGAGAGAAGGAGTGCGAGAGAAGGAGCGAGAGAGAAGGAGCGAGAGAGAAGGAGCGAGAGAGAAGGAGCGAGAGAGAAGGAGCGCGAGAGAAGGAGTGCGAGAGAAGGAGCGAGAGAGAAGGAGCGAGAGAGAAGGAGCGCGAGAGAAGGAGCGAGAGAGAAGGAGCGCGAGAGAAGGAGCGAGAGAGAAGGAGTGCGAGAGAAGGAGTGCGAGAGAAGGAGCGGCGCAGCATCCCGGAGCACAAGATCCTCTCCGCCTCCTAGATGACTCCTCCCCCCCCCCCCCGAACCACGAGCCTCCTGACCTCGGCCAGCTTGGCAAACGACCTCAGCTTAAATGTTGACTTTCTTAATGAACTCCGCCCTTTTTCTCACCTGGGGAAGGAGGCGTTAATCTTATCTGAAATGAACAGACGCCATGAAAGGCTGGTGTTCACTTCGACGATCTGTCATGTTCCTGTCATGTCATGTTCCTGTGATGGGCGAGGAAGAGGAAGGAAAGTGTGTTGTTGTTTTAGTTCATTCAGTCTCTTTGTCAGTAACTTTATTTTGTTTTGTTTAATTCCTTCTACAGCTTGAATATCCAAGGACTGTTGTATTTTGATTTTAGATAATAGTATTAGTGATACGTGTTAATGATGTGTGTATGTGTGTGTTTGTATCTGTGTATGTATCAATGTACAGGTATATAGAAAGACAGACAGATGTTATGTGTATGTGTTATATTTTTATTTTAGATGATAGTAATAATGATAAGTGTTAATGATGTGGTGTGTGTGTGTGACAGGTGTTATGTGTATGTGTCGTTCCACTTTACTCTATGAACGGCAATCATACGTCCATGCCATAAAAAGAAAAAAAGAAAAAAAAAATCACACGGAAAATACGAAAGGCCATTAGCTGCTGACAATACCAATGGTCATTTGCGCTAATTAATGTCCATTAAGTTTTATTACTCCTTTTTAAGTCTTGTTGACTTTTCGCAAACTATTACAGTCGAACCTTAACATTCGCGACTGCTTGTACTATTAGGATTAGCCAAGGTAATATAGTTTCCAAAACTTTTCTACCAGAATAACTTTTAAACATAACTTATTACTCTTCACAAAACGTACAACATTTTCAACGTAATTATTTCTAAGTCAGCCTATAAATCACAGGACATACATAAGCGCCTATATCGGTGAAATCCTATGCTGGCCTTTGGAAATTATTTAAAAACAAAAGTAGCCATGCTTGGTATCCAACGGTTCACGCATACGCATATCGGAACAATGGTGCACCTGTAAGGATTTGATAATCAGTCTGAAACAAGTGATAAACATGTGATTCAATCATTTTCCTTTTTTGTTTGTGTGTGTGTTTTTTTTTTTTTTCCTTTTTTTTTTTTTTCCTTGGTTTATTGTAATTTCTTTTATCATTAGTAGTTTTTCCTTTTTATTATCATCACTTATTCATCTTTTTAATTCATTTTTTACTATCTTTTTTATTTTTATTTTTCTTCAATTCTCGCGAATGCATCATTTTATTTTTTTTAATTCCCAGACGACAGTCGTGGTTTGCGAAATGTCAACAGGGCATATATATATATATATATATATATATATATATATATATATATATATATATATATATATATATATATATATATATATATATATTTTTTTTTTTTTTTTTTTTTTTTTTATGGAATTAAAATGTGAATGGAATTGTTTTTCGTTTGGTAAGCCATATATTGTCATTCCCATAATTACTATTTCTATTATCATTATCATCATCATCATTGTTAGCATTACTACCACCATCATTATCACCATTAGTAATTGTAGTAGTAGAGGTAGTAGTTTTACCATAATTGTTATTTCTATTATCATTATCATCATCATCATTGTTAGCATTACTACCACCATTATCATCACCATTAGTAGTTGCAGTAGTAGTAGTTATATAAACAGTAGTAATAGTAGTTTCAGCAGAAGCAATAGTAATAATAGTAGTTTTAGTAGAAGCAACACTGTAGTAGTAACAACACTAAGGCTGCGTTTCCACCAAGCGAGTCTCGTCTCGTCAAGTCAGCGCGAGTCAAGGCGCGTCATGACGCCCCTTGACTCGCGCTGATATATAAGAGCGAGGCCTTATATATCATTATTCATGGTGTGTGTGTGTGTGTGCGTGCGCTCGTGTTCCATTCAAGGCTCTCTCTCCTGCTGGTGCTAGATGAAAATGATGCCATTTAGGCTTTGGATTTTAGGTGAAAGCCATTTGCTTAATCTTTTATAAATTATAGTAAATATGAGTGCAATTGTCATCATCACTAAATAACAGTAATCCCTAAATGTAAGGTGCATGACACTTCATATCAGGCCAAAGCTCCTGCATCATGCACGTCATGATTTTTCTATTCATATAAACATAACCTTTCTTTTCTTTTCAGAAAGCTAAAGAAAGAGAAGCAAAAGAAGCACCATCGGCCACGGAGCGTGTCTGGGTTGAGGAATCGAGAGCAGGAGCAGGGCAGCACAGCGGTCAGCATAG
>BOPN01007138.1:27500-30000 GCA_017312705.2 Penaeus japonicus | reverse complement strand
CCATCGACCTTATGTGTTACTGTTGAGGTTTAAGGATACACCTTCGAGCTGTCCTAAAATTTGAATTAACTGAGAGATACATGCATAGGAGGGACACATAGACAGGTAGATAATGAATACAATATGCGTAAAAATATTAAAACAAACTGTCAGGCAGACGGTTAGATAGATAAGTACTGTGATAGATAAAGGAATAAAAAGTGAAAGAGAGAGAGAGAGAGAGAGATGTAGATGCAGTTAGACCTTATTCATTAATCAAAAACTTTCTAATAGTTTTTCCCCTCATTCCTATTGTTGAATGTAAATTATCTCTATATGAGTAATTCAAACATCTCTATTGGTGGAACGGCAAAATAGAAAAAATAAGTAAGAAATCAGTGATATAGAGAAACATGCAGATGAAAAGGTAGTCATATGAATATATTGTCATATGAATATATTGAATATATATATGTATATGAATATATATGACAATATATATGAATATATTGTCATATGAAGAGACGTATAGAGAAACAGAAAAAAATAGAGGTATAACTAAAAGCTGAAAGGAATAGATAGAGGGGCAAACAAAGAGAGAAAGAGAGAGAGAGAGATAGGTAGACTGCTACAGACGTATGATTAGATTGAAAGTTAGACAAACAGAGAAATGGATAGACAGATAAAGATAGAGCTTAAAAAATACAGATAAACAAACAGAGAGATATTAGGATAGGTATCCTGGCTTATATAAAAATGTTTACGTGGCAAAATAGACAGGCAAACAAACAAACAAACAAATAGAGACAGACAGACAGAGATGGGACCAGACAAACAGAGAAATAAATAGACAGGTTCGCAGACAGACAGATGGTACAGAGAAAGCAAGTTAAAAGGTGGGGCTTGAATTGGAAATATTATAGTTACGAGTAGGGAATGAATTAACAAAGCTGACTCTTTAATATTTTGAAATTCAGAGCGACACCCACTCGGTGGATTACGTATGTACAGACGCTTAGACACACGTGTGTGTGTGTGTGTATACATATATATCTATATATATATATATATATATATATATATATATATATATATATATATATATATATGTATATATATATGTATATATATGTATATATGTGTATATATATGATATATATATATATATATATATATATATATATATATATATATATATATATATAATATATATATATATATATACATATAATATATATAAATACATCTACACACACACACAGACATATATATATGTATATATATATATATATATATATATATATATATATATATATATATATATATATATAAATATATATATATATATATATACATATATATATATATATATATATATATATATATATATATATATATATATACTGTATATACATATGCATGTGTGTGTATGTGAGTGTGCATACATACACACATACAATTTATTCAGCACGTACACACTAACTCACTTAGCAGCGAGAAAGCCAAAGACTGATGCATCGTCCCCCGATAAAGAAGTGCAAGGGAAGGAAACAAGATCTGCTCATAGGAGGGGAAAACGCGAGGGGAGAGTCAACTGTGATCAAGCCTTTTTCTGTAATGCCTTATTGCAGACTGAGGGAAGCTCGAACCATCATCTGTCTGTCGAGGTTTTAGAAATATACCAAATAAAAAGTCCGATGATTTTTTTTTTTTTTTTTTTTTCGTTCTCGGACTTCTGAACAGCATTGAACATTTTCCTTTTCCTTCGTTCACTTATAGATGAATGCATTCTTTGTCTCTTTGTGATTATATAGGTGGGAAGAGAGATGATGTTGATAAAGATAAGATAATGATTATGATACTAATAATGATAAAGATTATCATGCTGATATTTTTGATCATGGTATAAATATCATAATATTAGTTTTAACTTTCAACTTAGTTCTTATCCAATTTTATCCCCTATCGTTATCATTTTTACTGTTATCTTTTTATCATCATTATCATTATTTTTGTTAGTATTTTTTCTTCATCATCATTATTATCATTATTGCTATATTTCTGTTTTTATCATCCTCTTAATAATCATCATTATTATCACTATCATTATCATCATTATCATCATCATTGCTATCATCATCAATGTTTTAATTGTCAAATGTTTTATTGATATTATCATAATTGCTATTATCATTAATTTTAGTAGAAGTAGTAACGGGAGTTACTAATGTTGTTAACATTATTATCATTATTTTCATCATCATTATCATCACCATCGATAATGAAGATAAAAATGATAAAGATAACGACAATGATAAAATGATAATAATAGTTATGATAATAATAATAATGATGATATCAGTAATGATGATGATGATGATAATAACAATGATAATGATTTTCCTGTTACTGTTATTACTCATAGTAATAATAATAACAATAACAATAATGATAATGATAATGGTAGTAATAGTGATAAAAGAAAGACAATGATAACAGTAATGGTGATTACAATGATGAT
>BOPN01007138.1:15000-17500 GCA_017312705.2 Penaeus japonicus | reverse complement strand
TTTCTCTGTTTGGCTTGGCTCACTTTTGCTCCTTTTACTCGGTCTGATGTTTGTTGGTTTGCTCACTTTGCTCACTTTGCGCAGCGTTCGGCCCGATGTTTGTTGGTTTGCTCACTTTGGCTCTACTTGTCTTCTTTTGTTCGGCCTGATGTTTCTGGTTTGCTCACTTTGCTCCTTTTGCTCGGTCTGATGTTTGTTGGTTTGCTCACTTTGCTCCTTTTGCTCGGTCTGATGTTTGTTGGTTTGCTCACTTTGCTCACTTTGCTCGGTCTGATGTTTGTTGGTTTGCTCACTTTGCTCACTTTGCTCCTTTTGCTCGGTCTGATGTTTCTGGTTTGCTCACTTTGCTCCTTTTGCTCGGTCTGATGTTTGTTGGTTTGCTCACTTTGCTCACTTTGCTCGGTCTGATGTTTGTTGGTTTGCTCACTTTGCTCACTTTGCTCCTTTTGCTCGGTCTGATGTTGTTGGTTTGCTCACTTTGCTCCTTGCTCGGCCTGATGTTTGTTGGTTTGCTCACTTTGCTCATCTGATGTTTGCTGGGTTTGCTCACTTTGCTCACTTTGCTCCTTTTGCTCGGTCTGATGTTTCTGGTTTGCTCACTTTGCTCCTTTTGCTCGGTCTGATGTTTGTTGGATATATATATACATAAATCGAATGACACCAAAACATTCATTCTTAACCAAAACTACAAACTAGATGAAATTAGTTCCTGTCTCAAACGGATCCAATTACCTGTGACTAATATACTGATCGCTGTTCGTGAGGTAATTTTCCAAGCAAGCAAAAAAAAACTTTATTTTCTAAGTAAGAAATCACTTGATAGAATAGACAGACTTTTAATAGGAAAAAAAGATATTTATTCTTGATAATCTAATAAAATCCAACAGATAAGAACAGCAATACGGCGCCTCCCTCACCCCCCCCCCCCATTTATTTCAGCGCATTTATATATTTATATCTCTCGTTATACAAAATACAAAAGTTAAAAAGAGTTTCCCAAATAAAATAAAAGATAATTACCAAGGGTTCCAGCGTAACGAAGCGGCGTCTCATGTCTCTAAGGGCGCGAATGCAAAGGAAATGAGGCTCTTGATGACCCTAATGACATGGACTCGTGCCAGGTGCCGGGCGACCGAGGTGTGTGTTCCAGAGCCTTCGGGAAGACTGGTCACGCTCGCGGGATTTGCTCACTTTGCTCACTTTGCTCACTTTGCTCGGTCTGATGTTTGTTGGTTTGCTCACTTTGCTCCTTTTGCTCGGTCTGATGTTGTTGGTTTGCTCACTTTGCTCATTTTGCTCGGTCTGATGTTTGTTGGTTTGCTCACTTTGCTCCTTCTGCTCGGTCTAATGCCAGTTGTGTTGCTCACTTTGCTCAATTTTTATTATGTTCGTAATAAAGTCATTCATAATGATTGTGTATTCTCAGTTATGATGTACGGACAATAAATTTTGAAACTAAACGACTATAAAAAGTTTCTAAAATATGTTTAGCTTTAATATTTCAATAGTCGCTGTTTTTGCTTACTTTGCTCTCGTTCTGTTTATTCTAATATGTTCTTGTTTTTTCTCCCCTTCGCTCATTTTCTGTTCATTGCGTATATTCGTGTTTTCATTATCTTTTTCTACGTTCAATTTTTTTTTTTTTTTCAGTTCATTTCCTTTTTCCTTATCTTTTTTTCTGCTATGCGTATGGTATTAGTAAAAGATTCTACTTATTTCTACATTTATCAAGATTTACGTATTCACATGCTGTGCTATTGCTGCTTATTTTTACATTATTAGCAACCTCATTATTCATGCTTCAATTATCATTACTATTATCATTATCATCATCATCAATACTGTCTTTATGATTATATATCTATGTATATGATTATATATATATATGTATATAAACATATAGACACACAAACACACACACACACATATTCAGTATATAAATTGCATTCGTATGTCATAAACCTAGATATATGTAAATAACCGAATTGCTCCTTTTGCTCGGTCTGATGTTTGTTGGTTTGCTCACTTTGCTCACTTTGCTCGGTCTGATGTTTCTGGTTTGCTCACTTTGCTCACTTTGCTCCTTTTGCTCGGTCTGATGTTTGTTGGTTTGCTCACTTTGCTCCTTTTGCTCGGTCTGATGTTTGTTGGTTTGCTCACTTTGCTCGGTCTGATGTTTGTTGGTTTGCTCACTTTGCTCACTTTGCTCCTTTTGCTCGGTCTGATGTTTCTGGTTTGCTCACTTTGCTCCTTTTGCTCGGTCTGATGTTTGTTGGTTTGCTCACTTTGCTCACTTTGCTCGGTCTGATGTTTGTTGGTTTGCTCACTTTGCTCACTTTGCTCGGTCTGATGTTTGTTGGTTTGCTCACTTTGCTCACTTTGCTCACTTTGCTCGGTCTGATGTTTGTTGGTTTGCTCACTTTGCTCCTTTTGCTCGGTCTGATGTTTCTGGTTTGCTCACTTTGCTCCTTTTGCTCGGTCTGATGTTTGTTGGTTTGCT
>BOPN01007137.1:38326-40826 GCA_017312705.2 Penaeus japonicus | reverse complement strand
ATAATTTTTGTTATTATATTGTTATCATCATTATCAATATCATTAATATCATTATTGTCATTATCATTATCAGTATTATCGGTATTACCATTATAATTACCGACGTTATCGTTATTTCTATTACAATTATCAATATCATTCATATCATTATCATTATTGTTATCATTATTATTATCATTATCATTATTATCATCATTATCATTATTATTTCCATCATTGTCATTATCATCATAACCATCGTCATCATTACTATAATTGCTACAACCGCTATTTTCTCTTTTAATATATGGCTTCCTCTCCTCTTCTCATGGTCAAGTAAACACCTCCATTTCCTACAAGGGTTTTAAGTATAATATACTCTTCAATGTACTCACTAACTCTTTTACTAAGTTATGTACTTCATGGCATATATTTTCAACTTCTAGCAAGCCCACGACGGTCCCTAGATGGAGTTAGCTAACAGATGTCTTTTTTTTCTTTCTTTTTACGTTGCACTGCCCATAGATATTTCGAAGGCTTTGCTGTAGTGCTATGGCTTTAGATTTTTTTTCGCTTTTGGAAATTAGTTGTCTTGAGGACAACACTTTTATGTGTTGTATTATTTTTTCCTAACCTACTACTAACACTGTTATAAAGACTGTTGTTATCTTTTTTAACATTTATGTCTGTGAGTAACTGATTACGGTAGGCTCCTAATATCTAATTTTCCGTGGCACATTTTATTTTCTTTCACTCCTTTTTTTCTTGTAAAAACTTAGGCAAGATGTTTTAAGATACTTACATTTACTCCTTAAGTAAGTTAAAAGTTTATAACATCTATAACAGCTGGTGTGGAAGGGGACAGATTCCTTGATTTAATTTCTTTCATTCACTGATAAAGCTAACCAGGTCATAGATGGCTTAAGATTATACCATGCCTGTAAGAATCCATTTTCTATAAAGCTGCTGTAACAAAATTCATTTTAGATTTTTTTTCAGACATCTCTTTTTTCGCACATGATATGAGTAACAAAATTGTAATATCTCCTTCACGCCAGTAATGTAAACATATTCGGTTTTCAGGCATATCCTTTTTGTCTCCCTCATGGAACGACCTAATATTAGGTCGTTCCATGAGGGAGACAAAATATTTATATTATATTATATTAATATTTATATTGTATTATATTAATTATATTATATTATATTATTAATTATAACAAGTAAATAATAATAATAACAAGTAAACACCTCCATTTCCTACTAGGGTTTTAAGTATAATATAATCCGTGTGTACTCACCAACTCTTTTTTTAAGTCGTGCATTACATGGCTTATATTTGCTTATATTATATATTTTTAAAAGGAAAATACAAATAATCTAAAACCAAGACGGTTGCCAATATCAATACTCACAAAATCTACCATTCTACAGCAATACCATTTATGTATATTTTCACCCAGATATACCCTCATATCTCCACTACAAAACACCCATTCGAATTCACCATCCTCAGCATTACTTAATTCACCTTCACTTCACTTTACTCCCCCGAACGTTACGTGATTACAGTCATGCATACTCTCACTAGACTTTTTTTCCTGGTCTAATGGAGATGAAAATGACGCAATAGAAAGAGTAAATGGGGCGAGAGAGTCTTAGCAAGACGATAGGAAAAGATGGGATAAAAATGTCAGAGAAGTAAGACTGGAAAGTGGGAGAACGGGAAGGAGAAAGGGAAAGGGAAATAAAAGAGACAGGAAGAAACAGAATAGTAAAATGGCGAGGGAATGGAAGGGAGAGAGAGAGAGGAAGAGAGAGAGAGAGAGAGAGAGAGAGAGAGAGAGAGAGAGAGAGAGAGAGAGAGAGAGAGAGAGAGAGAGAGAGAGAGAGAGACAGACAGACAGACAGAGCCAGAGATCAAGAAAGAGAGAGTGAGAGAACGAGAGAAAGAAGTGAAGCAACACGAGGAAGGAGAAAAAGAGAAGAGAAGAGAAGCAACAGAGAATCACCAAGCGAGGCGAGTGCACGGTGTCGTCATAGGGAGAGAGGAGGAAGCACCTAAGAGCTTTCCTTTAGAGACCTTGCTTTCACTCGCTCCTGAGGGGATGGATAGACTAGCGCTAGGACTCGGCCGTGCTATTCTCGTTTGGATATAGCTGCGAGTGTTAAGAATGCAATTCTACATGCGAGTATTAAAGCACACACACACACACACACACACACACACACACACACACACACACACACACACACACACACACACACACACACACACACACACACACACACACACACACACACACACACACACACACACACACACACACACACACACACGAACTCAGCCTGAAAAGAGAGAGACATATATACGTGAAGATCGGAAAATAGATACCAATAGACGTTTTTACATCTGCCTTTCTAGAATGACGAATTTCGCAAAGAGAGAGAGAGAGAGAGAGAGAGAGAAAGATATCAATCTCTAACTTCGCTAAAATTTCCAAAGTGATTTTATTTTCAG
>BOPN01007137.1:23326-25826 GCA_017312705.2 Penaeus japonicus | reverse complement strand
CAACAAAAAAACATAACACAAGAGCCTAGGCACAATTCCTTATTGAAATAAAAGGCGATACAAAATAACACAAAAACAAACAGCACAGCTATAATATTTATTGACAGCAAGGTTTAGCACATATATAGAAATATATATAGAAGTATACATATGAGAGCGAGAACCAACAACCTAACGCATATCTTTGCAACTCTCGAATCCTGGCGTTCCACAGCGAGCCAGTGCGAGCACAAAATCATCTTAATAATAAATGATTGAAAAGGTGTCATCGTCTATCATATCAACGTCTATCATACCCTGTTGCAAATATCCGTTGCTGGGTCTCTTGTTTATACAGAACAGTGTCTGTGTCACAAAAAGGTATCTGAAAAGATTCACACGCTGAAGCACACTGGAGTCATATTCTCTGCATTTCTGTGAACAAAGATGTTGCGACACAGCTTGCAGCATTCCTTTCAAAACCAATCACTTCTCCATAGGATGAACATTATCATTCTCAAACGACTCGCTAAAGCTCAGGCACTTCTTTTCAGTGGCGAATTGGAGGATTCATCTTTTTCATTTGAATTTTAAAATCATGCTCATTTTATGTATCGTTTGCGACAGTCCAAGTGCACCTCGCAGCATTGATCCTATCAGCGCCCTTTTCTTCTGATTTGTAACACTTTATGTGCCTCTTCAATTCTTCCCTTGCAGATCGGGCAGTCTATATTGACTTGAGTCAGCAGCTATCACTGTTGTACCGAGGAAAAGTAGCAATTAATGAAATTATTGAAAGAAATATGATAGTGAGAATATAATAAAACACCACATTCATTTGAACAAAATTGCCAGATATTTTGCAAACACCATCTTGATTGTTTTGACTATCGAAGTCAAATAAGGATCTCATTGAATTCACTGACCCATAAAACAAATTTAAACCTGATTACTATCGATTAATAGCTCATGCACACTAACTTACCCAGTCCATTAGGAACTTAAATCTAGCCGCAGCCATCTTGGAAGTCAGCCATTTTTTACGGTTTCTGGGATCTGATTTTTTTATCTTCCTGTCTTCCCTTTCTTAAATCCGACAAAACACACCAAAGCTGAAAAAAATGAAAAGTAATTGTTGGACCGGCATGTACTGGGTGTCACAGCTGCCGAAGTTGCAAACTGTGCGAGGATGTCTATACGGTTGACCCTCTTGGATCCAGCCCTTGGTCTTCACGTTAACTGGGTTAGGAAGCGGCTTCCGCATAAGCTTATTCTCTTCCCTTCGTGGGTGGGATTTGATTTCGCTTCTATCCATTCTACGGTTGCTTCCGCCATTTTCTTTTTGCCGTGCCTATTTGTAATCATGAAGTTGATGTCATTTTTGGTACCGAGCATTGATTTCCATTTTTCCAAACATGTATATATATATATATATATGTGTGTGTATCTGTATATACACTCCTATCTATACATATATATATAAATATATATATATATGTATGTATGCATATGTATATATGTATATATATGTATATATATATATATATATATATATATATATATATATATATATATATATATACATATATATATATATATCTATATCTATCTATCTATCTATCTATCTATCTATCTATATCTATCTATATATATATATATATATATATATATATATATATATATATGTATATATATATATATATATATACTGTATATATATATATATATATATATATATATATATATATATATATATATATATGCATATAATATTATATGCTAATATATATAAGTATTATATATTCAAAGTATAGATATAATAAAATCCTGAGAAATAAAAGGCAATGCTGCTTTATACATGAATTATTTTGCACATCCTGCCAAAATTATCACAGCTTTACAAACCCAGAAAAATGATAAATAAATATGTCAATATAGTTACTAAATAATGATGCTAATTATGTAAGAAAACCGCTTCTATTAGTGCTTAATATAACAGAGACATGAAAAACTCCTTCAACTCCCGTATTAATTACCAGAAATAATATCGAAATGATAGCAGGTCATTCCTGTCCAGATTTTTCATCGCGGGAGTTGCGGAATAACTTGCATATGTGTTGTGTTCATTGGGGATGGAGGGAACGAGAGAAGGAGAAAGGGAAGGAGAGAGGGAGGGTAAGAGGAAAGAGGAAAGAGGGGAGGGAGGGAGGGAGGGAGGGTAGAAGGAACTAAGAAAGAGGGGAGGGAGGGAGGGAGGGTAGAAGGAACTAGGAAAGAGGGGAGGGAGGGAGAGAAGGAACGAGGAAGGGAGAGAAGAAACGAGGAAGAAAGGGAGGGTAGAAGGAACGAGGAAGGAAGGAAGGGAGGGAGGGTAGAAGAAACGAGGAAGGGAGAGAAGAAACGAGGAAGAAAGGGAGGGAGAGAGGGAGGGTAGAAGGAACAAGGAAGGAAGGAAGGGAGGGAGGGTAGAAGAAACGAAGAAAGAGGGGAGGGAGGGAGAGAAGGAACGAGGAAGGGAGAT
>BOPN01007136.1:55561-58061 GCA_017312705.2 Penaeus japonicus | reverse complement strand
TAATGATGAGATATTCAGTGTATTAATGATGTCATATTCGAGTTTGAACTCAGGTATTTATGAGTACTGATAATATCATCTTACTCAGTAATCTTCAACATGAAACAGCACTAGAAAATGTTCAAGTGTTTGTGTATTCTATTTGTTTGTATTTTTGCCCAGTTTCATTCATCCGTTCTCGTTTTTTTTTTTTTTTTTTTTTTTTTTAAGCATAGAAAGACATATTCAGTTTTACAATACTTGCACATGCTTCTCATAACACTTTTAGCGTCCTCTTTTTCGACGACTGACCATCTCTGTCATCTTGCAGAAGTAAACTTGATATGGGCGAGCCACCAAGTCCATCACTCGTCCGAAGAATACAACCTTTCTACTGCTTTACGTCAGTCGATGTTCCAGCGGTATTTCTCACTCGGGGTCTACCAGCCCCTGGCACTCCTGGGAGTTCCTCTCTCGGCCATACTAGTACACGCACAGTTCAACTTATTATACCAGTTCTGGATCCACACGGAAGTGGTGAGGAACTGCGGTCCGTTAGAGTGGGTTCTCAATACGCCATCCCATCACCGAGTCCATCATGGTAATTAAAACGATATATGATTGAATATGTGGTCAAGGAAGTTAGAAGTTGTGCAAATGTGCCTCATAATGGGTAATATATATAGTTGTTACATGTTAGATTAATCAATTCTCTTTCAGGAGCCAATAAATGGTGCCTAGACAAAAACTATGCCGGCGTCCTTATAATCTGGGATCGATTATTTGGAACTTTTGAACCGGAGAGAACAGACGAGAAGATAGCATATGGGCTGGTGGGCCAACCACAGTCTCAAAATGTACTTTGGCTTCAGGTAAATCTCTAGTCTTTAGAATACTATATTTCTCGTCCAGGTTAAACAGAAAGAAATCCTCCCGTTTGTTTTGAAATCTACCAGCAAGTTGCTTCTTTAAAGCTTGCCAACTACTTTTCCATAATTATCATATTTATGAATAACCCTAATCTTAAAATATAAGCATTATTGAGTTCTTATTCACGTAGTACAATATTTAGCCGATACCATACAAGACAAGCACACATGTGAGTATTTGTGTGTGTAAGGGGGAGGGGGGCATGCATGTGTGTATGTGTGTGTGTACATACATACATACACACACACACACACACACACACACATATATATATATATATATATATATGTGTATGTATATATATATATATATATATATATATATATATATATATATATATATATATATATGTATATATATGTGTGTGTCTGTGTGTGTGTGTGTGTGTGTGTAAATATGAACATATATGTATGTCTTTGTACATATGTACATATTTGTATATATAGATAGATAGTTAGTTATATATATACATACATACATGCATACATACATACATACATACATACATACATACATACATACATACATACATACATACATACATATTTTATATTGTAAAAGCTAACAGCAAGATCACAATCATCCAAAACTCTACGGGTATTGCAACCCACATTTCACTTACAAAAAAAGGTCCAGTTATTCGCAGGAAAAAAAAAAAACATTTATAGTTCACATAAAAGACAAGAAGATACTGTGACCGCGAGAATTAGACTTGGGTACAGAGTGTAACTGCAGATCGACGGGACAAGCAATTTCGAAGAAACTAAGTGTAATTTTGCAATAATGAATGCACATGTACACAAAATTTTGGAGTTCCAAATGATACAGCCATCCAAGCTACCTAGGATGATGCACACAGAAGAAAAATGTAACTACTTTATCTTCTTTTATACCTTAGAATATATGCTTATCTTTAAATGGGAATGTTATATGTCAAGACCGTAATTTATTTGTAACAGTACTCTGGGGTGTCATTTGATTAGACAAAGGATTATGAAATTCTTCCTTCTCCGTTTATATATTACACGATATAGCCATGCCATATCTCAAATGTTTAATATAATATTGTAATTCAATGTTAAAACCATGAAGTAGATATAAGAAAGCTTGCCCCCGTTTATGGGAATCAAAAGACAAAACTATGTTAGATTAATAAATTTTTACAAGATAATGTTATCGAGTGACCGCGAAAATTAGGCTGGGATACAGACTTGTACTCTTAAATTATTCTAGAATAATATTTTGTCTTTCAGCCATGAGATATAAAGAGTTATGTGATTATTTCATCTCAACTGATGTATTAGAAGAAGGTATATTCCTCTTAATATCGAAAAAGGTATGAGTACCTGTCGGGATTTTATCTTACGATAGGATAATACATCAGTTTTTTTCTTCATAAAATACAAAAATTGACAAGGGCTAGACCGATTCCTGAAAACAACGCAGGTATAGAAAAAAATATATGAAAAAAGAGAAAGAAAAAAAAAGAACATCTCCTTTTCAAACTAAATCTTTCTGATATCTTCAATTTCAAGTTTGTTTTCTCTCTCTCTCTCTCTCTCTCTCTCTCTCTCTTTCTTTCTTTTTTATC
>BOPN01007136.1:48061-50561 GCA_017312705.2 Penaeus japonicus | reverse complement strand
CGCCCCAGGGGACTAGGGGCTGACAGGGGACCAGGTCAAACTCAGTCAGTCCCAGAGTCTCGTGCCCGAGTCCATTCGGAATAGATTCAGTAAAATCGGAGGAGGAGTAAGGGGAAGGAGAAGGAGAGGGGAAGGAGAAGGAGGGGGAGAGGGCGAGAAGGAGGAGGAGGAGGAGGAGGAGGAGGGGAAGGAGAAGGAGGGGGAGAGGGCGAGAAGGAGGAGGAGGAGGAGACCCAGATAAGCGAGCCTCGAGATTGAATTTCATTGCCGCCGCCCTTAGAAGTGGGCCTCGCGGAGGCAGCAGGTCTTTGGTAGGAAGGGCGTAAACCCCAGGGATATGTCCCGGCGTCTCTCTCTATCGAGGGAAGGAAGACCTTGCGCCGCTGTGTCTCACGTGGTGATACGTCGCGTTGGTTCACTTTGTGTGTGTTATTTCTCTTTCTGTCTGTTTGTCCTTCCGTTTCAGTCTCTCTCACAGATATCCTTTTGTTCTCTCTCTTTATCTCTCTCTCTCTCTCTCTCTCTCTATCTTTCTCTCTGTCTCTCTCTCTGTCTCTCTTTCTCTCTTTAAAAAGCTGCAAACGATATTCACCAACTATAGTTAGGAATATAATGTTTTATTACCATAAAGTAGATTCCAATCGTTATAGTACAAAGGTGATGACGTTATATATAGTTTGGAAGCGTACTTTATTCAATCCAAACGATTAATATACTTTAGATAAAAGGTATTTTTTTTACCCCTCTCCTAGAAAAAAAGAGGATGATAAAGATAACTACGAAAAAAAATAGATATAAGAATGTAAACGTAGATGTAAATAACAAAGTAACACCAACAATAACAGCAAATATATTAATGACAACTGTAATGGGAATGGATATCGAGGGAATGATAATTGGAGCAACAGCTAATAGTCACCACTACTACAGGAATAATGATGATAATGTTGATGATAATTGCGATAATGATTGTGCTAGTGATGCTGCTGATGATGACGGCGATTATGATGATAAAGATGACTGTGATGATGACAGTGACAATGGTGATGACAGCAATGATGATGATGATGACCATGATAATAATGATAATGATAATGATGATAACAATAATGATGTTGATAATAATATCAATGATCCTGACAACAATAATGATATGAACAACAACAATGGAAGAAAAACAACTACAAGATTCTACATAAAAGAAGATTAATAAAAGATGAGCCAACATTTTCCTATTATGTTATATCCTCTGCAGAGCGAAAGAGGAAGAGGAGAGGAAGGTAAGCAAGAGGGAACGGAGGAAGCAATAAAGAAGATAAGGATAATGATACTAATAACAGCAATAATGATGACAATGACAACATCAGAGCAGCAACACTCCACGACGTATCGTATCTACTAAAGATACGAGAATCAGGGGCAAGCAAGGTGTTTGCGCGCGGGGATAGGCCTTTCTGGCAGCGGTCAGCAGCGAGGACCGGAGCGCAGCCAATCAGTTCATTTTCACGCCCCACTGGCCACGCCCCCTTCCGGCCGATGACAAATCGCTATCAGGTTTCTACAAATCATGAATTTCAATTGGGAGTCCCGCCCTGTGTGTGAGACTGAAGTTCGGCTTTGATGATGAACGTGATTGATTATTCGGCAGCGCGGGAAAAATACAGACGAATGGAGGCTATTATATCATTCGGTCGTTACGGGCGATCTCGCCGGGGTGGAAAGTAACGAGAAAGAAGAGGAAGGGCAAAACATAAATAGAATGTTTTGATTTCGTCTGCTCGGTGCCATTACCGCTGTTAGATGTTCGCTCATTTTAGAAGCGTTTGATTAGAGGGCCTTTAAGATCTTCAATTAGTCTGCTTTCATGGAGGAAATAGCGGTCAGGAGAAAATTGCCTTTCTGATGATTGATGTAGCTGGGGATTTTTACGGTCAAGTTACCACCGTCAAAATATTGATCGGAATTACACATCATTGAGGGAAATATTCTTGGCACTGGTGGACCACTGTCATTTGTTCTTGTTCACCGCGAGAACTTTTATCGAAACCTAATGAAATGCATTTTGTTTTGATTATGAGGTATCGTTATGGCAATCTAATGGTATTACGATTTGTTATGGTCTTGGAAAATATTTTTTTTTTTTTTTTTTTTTTTTTGGGGGGGGGGGGAAATATTGCCTATTTGTCTTTTTTTCTTCAAGGAATGGAAGGCACGTATCGTCTCAATCAGAGGTTACCAGCGTCTTCCGCAAGCAAGTTGTGTGAACAGTATTTTCACGAGCGAGTCCTGTTCCATAAATCATCAGCGTCTTAATTAGGATCTAGCAACGATTCATCTTAGTTGTGGCCGATTTTTCAGGAGGAAATCTTGCCAGGAAAGCACAGGAAATTGGTGCAAATCGGCGTGAAATTATGCCCGATCGTTTACCACATCATGAACTATTTTCTATGAAATATATAACACGTACTTAGCAAATGCTCATTAACACAAAAAAAAACAA
>BOPN01007136.1:23061-25561 GCA_017312705.2 Penaeus japonicus | reverse complement strand
GGGGGTGGGGGGTAATTGGACTAACGAATGCTAGTGAAAAAGAGTCTGTTTTGACCAAGCGCCGAAGAGTGATGAATAATGAGAAAGAGAGAGAGAGAGAGAGAGAGAGAGAGAGAGAGAGAGAGAGAGAGAGAGAGAGAGAGAGAGAGAGAGAGAGAGAGAGAGAGAGAGAGAGAGCAAAAAAGATAGGAATAGTGTACATACAAACACATGTATGAATATGATGATGATAAAGATAATTATGATAATGATTATGATAAAATAATGATGATAATAATGATAGCAATAATAATAACAATAAGAGTAATAATACCAATGATAATAATGATAATGACAACATCAACAGAAATTATGATAATGATAAGGACAATAATAGTAAGGATAATGATAATGATATTGAAATAATGATAACAATAGCAGTATTGATAATAATGATGATAATAGTAATGATAGCAATAATGATAGTTATAATAAGGATAATGATAATGATGATAATAATAACAATAAAGATAATAATAGTGTTAGTAATGATAATGATAGTAATAATGATATGATGATAATAATAATGATAATGATGAAATAAATGATGATAAAACCAACATCAATGATGATGGTCGTGATGATAATGACAATGATAATATAATAATGATAACGATAATAATATTGATAATACCTCCTTGCAAAGGGAAAGACAACAACAAAAAGAAAACACATAATATACAAACAGAAAAACAGCAATTATAATCAAGCTACCATTATAACTATTACCACTACTAATGACAACAGTAATACTAAAGATAGTGATGATGATATTGATAATACTGATGAGAACTATACTGATGATAATAGCAGTGCAGATAATCATGATAATACAGGGGGAAATACTATTGATCATGATAGTGATAACAATAATAATGATAATCCCGATGATATCATTAGTATCAAATGATGTAATGAAAAAAAGAAGATAAAAGAAAAGAACCGACATAACAAAAAGAACGAAAAAAAAACAGAAAAAAAACAGAAAAATAAAACCAAAAAACAAAAACAGAAAAATAAAACCAAAAAAACAAAAACAGAAAAATAAAAACGAAAAATAAAAACAGAAAAATAAAACAAAAATCAAAAACAGAAAAACAAAAAACAGAAAAAAATAAAATGAAATAAAAAACATAAAACTAAAAACAAGAACAAAAACTGAAAAGGTGAAAAAAAAACAAAAATAAAGAACAAGAACAAAAACAGAATGTACAACAAAAAAACAAGAACAGAAAATAAAACAAAAACAAAAAAGGAGAAAAAATAAAAACAGAAATAAAAAACAGAAAAAAAAACAAAAACCAAACCAAACAAAAAAAAAAAAAATATATATATATATAAAACGAAACTCAAAAACAGAAAAAAACAAAAAACAAAAAACAAAAACTCATGTTATCTACCCAACAACCCTCAACATCAACTCCGTTTGACAGGGAGAAAACCTGTTGTCTATTAACTTGAAATACACCAATGCTAAGGAGAATATTACGTTGACGGGACAATGGTAATGTGGCCATTATCTATTTTCTCCCATCTGATAGTCCCACCTGTTCCATAAATCTGTGGCCATTTACATACAAACAACTTCATAGAACTCATACGGGTAATTAGAGGCTATTTAATAATGTATTATTTAAATCGCGAATGGGTCAGGTGTGGGAGGGGAGGAGGAAGGGTGGGGGAGGGGGTAAGGGGAGGTGGGGTGAAGGGGGGTTGGAGGGGGTTGGAGGGGGACCAGGGAAATTGGTGGGTATGTGGTAAGCTTGGAAGGAGGGAGGGAGGGAGGGAGGGAGGGGTGGAGGGAGGGAGGGAAGGGGTAAGGAGTGGGGGGAAAAGGAGAAAGAGGTAGACAGGGGGGAAGGAGGGTAAGATAAGTAAGGGAGAAGGGGGGGGGGAGAGATAGAAGGAAGGGGGGGGGGGGTTACGGGGATAAAGAAGGGGGGTAAGATAAGGTAAGAGGTGAAAGAAGGGAGGTGAGGAAAGGGGCAAGAAGAGGGGTGAGAGAGGGGGAGAGAGGGAGGAGAAAGAAGGGGAAGATACATAGTGCGAATGGAGGGAAGTGAGGGAGGGAAGGCGAGGGGGGGGGGAGGGGAGGGGAAGCGTAAGGTGAAAGAGGGGAGTGGGGAGGGGTAGGGGAGAAAGAAAGGGGAGATACATAGTGAGAATGGAGGGAAGTGAGGGAGGGAAGGCGGGGGGTGGGAGGAGGGAAGGGGAGGCGTAAGGTGAAAGGGGGGAGGGGGAAGGGAAGGAGGTATGAGGGCGGAAGGCAGGAGGCTCCCATTAACGAAGCATGTGTTCCCCCGGCCACTTAAAGCCCAATGGACAATTAAGCCGCGACATTTATTGGGCTTCGCGTCTTGGAAAATGATGAAATAATTATCGAATCGAAACGACGTTATGTTGCTTGGATAGCGATAGAGTCGTGTAAATTATTCAGAGCCGATAATTGAGTTCATTATCC
>BOPN01007135.1:55000-57500 GCA_017312705.2 Penaeus japonicus | reverse complement strand
CATCATGGGCAGGTCAGTAAAGGTCATCTCTTGTGTTATTGCTTGAAAATGTGACCTTATTTTGTCATCTCTTGTGTTATTGCTTGAAAATGTGACCTTATTTTGTCATCTCTTGTCTTATTGCTTGAAAATGTGACCCTATTTCGTTATCATATGTGAATTAGATGTAGAATCATTTCGAAATGTGTCTCATGTACTTGATTTTAAGGACAGTGGAAGTCGTCCATGTTTTTTTTTCTATTAATGTAACTTGTTCGAAGTATCGTTAACAGGAAAATGTTTGTAGTTTTATTTGTATCTATGTCTGATGAAGAAAATTAAGATTAGATTAGTCGAATTATGTAAACTAACTCGAAACCGTCTTATTCTTAAAATTAGTTAGCATTTCCACAAACCTTTCATTTTTAATTATGCTTATTTCGGCCTGAACCCAAAATACATTTAATATATATATTCTCATTAAGGGTTAAAGGTCAATGTAATTTCACTGTCTACCCCCACCCCTCATCTCAGTCGAAATCGGGATTTTGCAATAATAGTTAGTTGTAGTTGCCAATTCTCTATTTTTTGTCATTAATATCCAGTCCAATATGTCTAGTAATTAAACGGAATGTCTCGCAAATACTGCTCAAGTATTATTAAATTTGTTTCTTTTTTGGTCTGTTTGACGTCCCAAGTGGAATTAATAAAATGCAAATGATCTTCATGGAAGGAAGTCTCCCAAACACTAGTAATTTTAATTGAATGTCTACGTATCTATATGTATATCTTTGCTTATTCCTTAATGCGTTATCATATTTTATCAGTGCATTTTATCAATGATAAAAAAAAACATTGTTAAACTGTCACATGCATTTATTAGTAATATGTCAAATTAAGGTCAGAAAAAGATGGAGGTAAACCGTTCCTCTTCATATCAGAAATTTGACAACGAACTCTTAATTTTGGGAAAAAAAAACTAGACACCTCATCTCGCGGGTTTGTTCAACAGTATCAATGCAATGTTGTTAATGCATTCTCTTTCGTCAGAGATCAGATGACTAGTTTTCTATGACATGAACTTGGCAAAATTCTTGACGTCTCCCACTATCTCCCTTTCCTCCCCCCCCCCCTGTTCCGTTCTTTCCGTTGGCCAGAAAGGAGACAGCCCGGTAATGAAGTTGGCGTTCGTATGTGATGGCGTAAGGTGCTTACCTTGAAGGAGGCGTGACCTTGTATAGGCTGAAGGTGTGACGGGAATTGGCTGACACCCCACCGTCCCGAGCTTGTGGCAACACCTGGAGGGTTAGAGAAAGGCTTTGCCAACGCTGTGGTATATTTTCGGCCTAGGGAAATGGACTCAGTGAGGCCCGGTAACTACATGGCTCAATGAAGAAGAAATAGAAAATATTTTTGTTCTTTTTGCTTGTTTGTTTGGATGAGATATTACGAGCCGTTCGAAATGGGTAATTGCAGTGGTCGAAGTCTTCTTGTAAGAGATATACCGAAAACATAAACAAATGTAAAACAAAACAACAAAATCCTGTATGAGTTTCACAGCCTGAAGGTTACAGGGTACACGTAGGCGACTCGTTCCCCGTGTAGCCATGTACAATGAATATTTAGGCAGAAGCGAATATTGGTGTCAGACCTGAGTATTTCAGATTTCTTTAGTGGTTTTAGGATTACCTTTTTTTCTGTGATTAATTTGGTCACATGAGGTAAAAGGATTGCCAAGCGTCGTCAGGTTGTGAACGTGTTTTCTTTCTTGTTCGTGAATAATACACGTTCCTCCAACCATTTTTTTTTTTTTTTTTTTTTTTCTTTCGTCGAAAGACACTCCATGTTTACCGATTATCGACAAGAGTGGCAGGTATTTGGGTCGGCCATTAATGATATAAAAACGAATACCCAGAAATAATTCGGGACAGAGACGAACTTTTGAAAATAGCTCTGGCAACTTAGGGTAATTAGTGGTACGCGAGCCATTAAATACGTCATCAACGGCTGCTGTCAACCGTACCTGACCCGTCGTTAAACACTAAACCCTTGGTGGTGATCCTCGCTCATCATCCTCCGGATTATCCTGTCCATCGGCGAACACCTGGGGGACCCGGGGAGATGGGGGGGGGGGGGTTAAGGGAAATGGGGAAGGGGGAAGGGGGGGAGTAAGGTCAAAGGATAATGACTGATGGCGTCCAGGTGATTCCGTCGTTAGTAGTTGCATATCTGGGGGGGGGGGGAGAGAGAGAGAGAGAGAGAGAGAGAGAGAGAGAGAGAGAGAGAGAGAGAGAGAGAGAGAGAGAGAGAGAGAGAGAGAGAGAGAGAGAGAGAGAGAGAGCGAGAGCGAGAGAGCGAGCAACGTAGACAGACACATCCAAATAAATATATGCGTGTGTGTTTTCACAAACTTCATCACGCGCAATATAACACAACATGATACCAGGAGGATGACATCACCCCTGACTACAGGAATATCAAGTCACAGAGGAGGAAGAGGAGGAGGTAATACCCCTGCTGC
>BOPN01007135.1:50000-52500 GCA_017312705.2 Penaeus japonicus | reverse complement strand
CTTCCTCTCTCTTCTTCTCCTTTCTTCCTTCTCCTCTCTCTCTCCCCCACTCCCTTTATCCCTTCCACCCACGCAAGTGTTTGCAAACGTGTAGCCAGACACGTGCATCCTACACGCTCACTCGCACATCGCGCAGCCTTTTGAGGGACGGGGTTTTCTGTTGGCAGGGCGGGGGGGGGGGGGGGCGGGTGCGTGCTTCTGTGTTGTCAGAGTATGTCTGTTGTTCTCTCATGATGAGGCTTCCCGTCTGTTTTTTTTTTTTTTCATCTGAGATTTTTTTTCTTCCATATACCAAAGGGAAACCATAACGGTTCGTCGTCATTGTATTTTATTTCAAGCAGCTTTCCATGATGCCGAAAGTGAAATCGTAAAATAAAGTTAATTGCTGAACACTCGCTCATTATGTTGTAATCTCTGACAGTGGCTATTATTCAGGAAAATAAAAAAGTTATTTCCAAAATTGTGGGTTTCAACATTTTTCGTCGTTGTTTAACATCATCGTTTGATAAAACGTCCATTATTTCCAAATGTTGACGTGTTTTTTTTTATCACACTGCCAGTATCAGTCAGAGGAATCCATACAAGTGCCATGCGGGTGTATCACAAAGAGTCCCATTCTGGCGCCGTGAAGGAGACGTGCGCAAAGGAAGGTTTGGCGCCACTTGAGGGCACGTGCAGATGGGGAGGGATTGGTGGGGGGGGGGGAGGGTCAAGGAGAAGAAAAAGAGGGCCAGGGATAAGCCACAAAGGTTAGATGGCGCGGAGGTCTCTCTCTCTCTCTATCTATCTATCTATCTATCTATCTCTCTATCTATCTATCTATCTATCTATCTCTATTTCTCTCTCTCTCTCTCCCCTCTCCCCTTCTCTCTCCTCTCTCCTTCGCTCTCCTCTCCCCCTCTCTCTCCTCACTCCTTCGCTCTCTCTTTCCCTCTTCCTCTCTCTCTCCCCTCTCCCCTTCTCTCTCCTCTCTCCTTCGCTCTCCTCTCCCCCTCTCTCTCCTCACTCCTTCGCTCTCTCTTTCCCTCTCCCTCTTCCTCTCTCTCTCCCCTCTCCCCCTCTCTCTCCTCTCTCCTTCGCTCTCCTCTCTCCCTCTCTCTCCTCACTCCTTCGCTCTCCTCTCCCTCCCCCCCCTCTCCTTCTCTCTGTCTCTCCTCTCTCTCTCTCCCCTCCTCCTCCTCCTCTTCTCCTCCTCCTCCTCCTCCTCCTCTCTCTCCTCTCTCTCTCTCCCCTCCTCCTCCTCCTCCTCCTTCTCCGATCTCTCTCACTCTCTCTCTCCTCTCATACTCCACCTCCCTCACCTCCCCTGTTCCTCTTTCATTCCCCCCCCCCAGCCCTCCCCCTGTCTGTCTCCCGAGCGGGTTTGGCTGTCCGGGGGATGTGATCACTTTCGGTGACATTCGATCGTGTTTTGTGGTTGGAATGTGTTTATTGGGTTGGCTTATTTAGTTTTCTTTTTTGTATATGTATTTTTTTTCGTTGCACACATTCATTTTGTATTTACGATGTTCTTTGCTGTTTGTGAAAACGTGCGTTTGTGTGTTTTTTTAGATCTTTGTGTATATGTATTGTTGTAGTTGTTTTTTCATCATTCTATCTTGTCATTTGAGCCACCTTGATATATTGTGTGATTTATGTTCTTCAGATTTTTATGATTATATGTCACGTCAGTGTTTTTTTCTTCTTCGTGGGTGGACTTGACGCGCTGATAAATATTATCTCTCATAAAGCTTTTTACAAAGGCCATGTGCTATCGTGTGTGCGTGTGTCATTGTGTGTGTGTGTGCCGTGTAATATATTACGAAACGAGTAATCCAGCATTGTCAAGTCTTTCTATTGCTTCTGTTGACACGACACCACATTGTTTTCTGTCCACCTTTCTTCCTCCCTCCCTTGCTGTATCCACTTCCCTTTCCATATCCATCTCCCTCCTCAACTCTTTCTCTGGCTTGCTCCTCCTTTTCTACTTACCTTCTCCTTCTCCCTCGTTTTCCCTTCTCCCTCCCCGCTCCTTCTCCCTCCCCTCTCCCTTCCTTCTCCCTTCCTTCTCCCTTCCTCCTCCCTCCTTCTCCCTCCCTTCTTCCTCCTTCTCCCTTCCCTCTTCCTCCTCCTCCTCCCTCCCCTCTCCCTTCCTTCTCCCTTCCTTCTCCCTCCTCCTTCTCCCCTCTCCCTCCTTCTCCCTTCCCTCTCCCTCCTTCTCCCTTCCCTCTCCCTCCTTCTCCCTTCCTTCTCCCTCCTTAACCCTCCCCTCTCCTTCCTTAACCCTCCTTCTCCCTCCCCTCTCCTTCCTTAACCCTCCCCTCTCCTTCCTTAACCCTCCTTCTCCCTTCCTTCTCCCTTCCTTCTCCCTTCCTTCTCCCTTCCTTCTCCCTTCCATCTTCCATCTCCCTCATTCTCTCCAGCAAGTTAAATGTCGAGCGGGAAAAGCCCTTGATTACGCAATAAAACAACCTGCGACATGGGTCTTCTTACGTATGACCTTTACATATACCGAGACTCA
>BOPN01007135.1:42500-45000 GCA_017312705.2 Penaeus japonicus | reverse complement strand
TTTTCCTCCTCCTCTCTGTCACATGTAAGACAGTTCCCAGACTTCCTTAAAGCAGTGCAAAGGAAGAACAAAGTCTATTATAGCATAGCATAGCAATGTCGTTAGCAACTTCTGGTCCGAAGTCGGTGGTGCGACCTCATAGTGGGTGGACCAGTGGCAACGTGGGTGTCAATGAATCCCTTGGGCGAGGCTACCTGAGGGCGTTGGTCAGGGTCAGGCTGGGACTTCTCCACTGACCAACCCACTCTCACACTCTCATTTTTTTTTTCTCTTTCTTTTTAAGTTATTGGTCTTAAAAAGGGCAGTTCATATGCACTTTATTTATAATCTATTCTATTGCATATGTAGGGTAAATAGTATTGTTTGAAATTAGATTTTTTGATATATGCTTCCAGTTATCTGCTTTATCTTATTGTTTTTACTATCAAGCTTTAAAAAAAATTGATGTCAGTTTGAAAGTGTAAATATTTTAGAATGTTACTATTTTTTCTATTTTTATTCTTCTTCAATCAATTAGCTAACTTGTTAGAATCCAAAGTTTTCTATTAGAAATAGATGTTAAAACATCACTTTTTCACTTGCATATTAATTTCTAGTATTAATACATCATTTATATGGTAGATCATTTAATATCAACTTAACTGAAATTGAAAAAAAACAAGACCACTTTTATGTTCAATATTGTCATTTGTCAATATTGTTCTATATTACTGGTGTGAAGCTGGGCCTGTGTGGCTTACGACCCTCTGGCAGGTACAACCATGGTGGTAAGGCCAGGGGAGGAGGCACCCACGGCGAACTGCACCACGCGTTACCATTAGGCTTGTTGCAGGTTGACGATTAGCAGTTGACAGCTGATAACTAACGTTGAGGCCTGAGGATGGGCTGGGTTTCTTGTCAGCTGGTTGGTTGATGATAGTCACTGTCTGAAGATGGAAGTGCAATTTCATTAATGAGTTTGTCTTTTTCATTATATTAGTATGTGTCTTTATATCGGATGTTGTGTTCCTGTTGTATTAGTTTATGTCATCAGAGAAGTTTGTGATATTGTACAATATTTCTGTTGATCATTCAGAAATAAATTCAGTGAATCAAAGTTTAGTCATCCCAGTATCATTAATCCAAATTATTTCAGGAAGTTTAATATTCTCCCTCACCTCCCATACCCTTTCCCTCCCAGTTCACCCCACACACCCAGCAACCCTACCTCACAAAAAGAGACACAGTTGAATAACCAAATTTTAGTAATGACGGTATTATGGAGTGCTATGCAAGGCCTCCACTGTCAAGTCTAAGCTCTGTCCCCAGGAGTTCTCAGAGCAGTGGGGGCGAGGACAGTCCTCTAGAGGACAAGATCAACCGCAAGACCCTTTTCTACCTAATCTCGACCCTCAACGCAGCTTTCTACCCAGACTA
Organism: Penaeus japonicus; assembly: GCA_017312705.2. Classification (NCBI taxonomy): domain Eukaryota; kingdom Metazoa; phylum Arthropoda; class Malacostraca; order Decapoda; family Penaeidae; genus Penaeus; species Penaeus japonicus. Next base: position 43,584 of record BOPN01007135.1, on the reverse strand, counting down.
CGATTTCAGTAATGCCTCCTCACAGGAGTTTTCTCGAGAGCCATCTCTAGAGGTAAGGAGGAGTCCGTGGGGTTGCCAGGAACCTCACCATGGAATTGGTTTGTACAGACTAGTTTTTTATTAATATTTTTATTATTATCATTATTATTGTTATTTGTATTTTTTCTCTCTTTTTTTTTTATCTTGCTTTTCATTTTACTGTTTTTGTATACAATTGTAGTCTGTCTTTGTTTTTGTTTCACTTGGACTTCATTGCCCAAGCTTTTCAGTCTCCACCTCTCTTGATGATGGTTATTGTATATTATTGTTTTCCACGTTATTTTTGTCCCCTGTTTTACATTTTATCATTAATACATTCAGGTGCCTATGAAATATCAAAGTGGTTATCTATGAGGAAATTTGAGCTTTTCATTTTATCTCAAGTACATTCTCCCTCAGAGAAGAAGGAAGTATTCTTATCTTATCTCTAGATAAGAGACCTACAGTCCTTAATGTTTTGCTAGATAAAGAGTTTAAATGATAGATGATATCAGCACAATGGAAATGCTGTCATAGTTTTGGAGATTTATGATTAATCAGGCATTGAGAGATGATATTTTCTATTATGAATATGTTCTTGTAGTCTAGATAAAGTGAAAAATAGGAGAGTATATATAGGAATACGATTTTAAAGTTCTTTTTATTACTGAGTAGGGATTTCTTTATCTATATCCATTTACAAGTATATTTGGAAAGTGTTTTGACACTTGACTCCTTAATTTTCTAAGGAGAAATAATATTTTCTATTATGAATATGTTCTTGTAGTCTAGATAAAGTGAAAAATATGAGAGTATATATAGGAATGCGATTTTAAAGTTCTTTTTATTACTGAGTAGGAATTTCTTTATATATATCCATTTACAAGTATATTTGGAAAGTGTTTTGACACTTGACTCCTTAATTTTCTAAGGAGAAATAATATTTTCTATTATGAATATGTTCTTGTAGTCTAGAGAAAGTGAAAAATATGAGAGTATATATAGGAATGCGATTTTAAAGTTCTTTTTATTACTGAGTAGGAATTTCTTTATATATATCCATTTA
>BOPN01007135.1:35000-37500 GCA_017312705.2 Penaeus japonicus | reverse complement strand
TAAAAGTATTAAAAGAAGGGAAAACTGTAGGGTTGATAGTAGATTGTAATTTATTGATATTAGTATATGAGGGCTAGTCACAAAAAAGATAAAGTACAAAAAAAATATAACCATCATATCTAATATAGATTGTGAGAGAGACCCTCTACATTATTTGCCATAGTATTAGAAATGCAAAGGATGCCATGTATTCTATAGTAATATAATACACCTTTATTTCTATGAGTGGAGCCTATTGTTATATGTACAATTTTTTTTCTCTTTAATGTCTGCTTCATAAAAATGGCTTGTAATTTGGATAGATGTATTTTTCAGTGCATATACTAATTGTATATACTGATGTATTTTGAATTTGGTACCTGTCAGTCAGATATGACTTTGAAGAATCTGTGAAATTATTTAGTAAATTATTAAAAACCAGTGATGAAGATAATATTAATATTCATCCCAAGAGGTCTGGGAGATGGCATGTACTTAAGGGTTTTGGAATGTGAAATGCCAGTAGATTAAGGATAAATTAATGTTTAAGTATATAGTTCAAAAGAGAGCCATTTATTTCTCAAATTGTGGAAATCTGATTTGTAATAATGTTTGGAATTGAAAGTACATTTTTATTTTGTACCACAGAATAAGTATTTTTATGTAAACACTTCATAAACAGGGAAATGTTATGATACTGATGAGGAAGACAACCTTCCTAGGCAAGGGGTTGATTTGGTACATGGAAAGGTTAGGTTAGTGCCAATGAAAATCTTTCAATATATTTAGAAAAACGAGATGGAAAGTGCAGATGAAAATTTTGCCAAAATGAAAAAGAAAAAATAACACTTTGCCAGAAAGTAAAATGTATGTAGTGCACATAACTCGGGGATGCACATAACTCGGGGATGAAAAGCACGCACGTGAGCAGACAAACCACAGTATTCAGATATTCACCGCTGCCTCCCAAGACACATGTATAAACTCACAAATGCCCACAGGAATTTCAGTACATGTAAAAAGAATTCTGTGGACACTGCCTAGGTCATTTCATCAGGCATGCTTTGTATTTATTCTCATATTACAACAAGTATAATAGTTTAAGCATTGTGTTTTCTCCCTTCATCCTGACCATCGTACACATGTATGATATAACTTTTAAGATATACACATTCATAATCTTCAGTGATGCCAATTAACTCATTATGTGTCTCATGTGTAGTCTTGATGTCACCTTCCATTGTGCATATATTTCTCTTTTAAATCATATCAGCAAAAACCTTTATACACTGTCCATATTTGAGGAGTCTATTTGATTTTTTGTTTGTATGGAAATACCTGTCCACAGCACAAACAGGATGGGTGAAAACATATATTTTTATGTAGTAATGCAAGGATCTTAATAACCCAAATAAAAAACAAAAAACCCAGAAACTGTTTCACTGTATTTCCTATATAAAAAAAATGTTTTGCGTGTTTTGACGTTGTAATCTGATTCCTGTTAAAATTAAAGGTTCACGTGAATAAAATTGAACATGAGTTTGGAACATTTCATAGCTTGTTCTTTATACTTTTGATTAAAGATGATTTCCTTATCAGTAATCCTGAGCTCTTGGATTGGATATAGTAATTGCAGAAGAGATTTGCTAAGTTGTTGAAGGGACATATATGGTATTAGCCAAACACATATGATTTAACATAATAAGATAGTAATATATTATGATACTGTAGGTTTTAATACATTTCTTTACTGTTCTACCATGGATTCCCTCCATGAAATTTGTCTTTATATTTGAAAATACACTAATGATCCAGAAAAATATATATGCTTGTGTGAGTTTGTGTGTGTGTGTGTGTGTGTGTGTGTGTGTGTGTGTGTGTGTGTGTGTGTGTGTGTGTGTGTGTGTGTGTGTGTGTGTGTGTGTGTGTGTGTGTGTGTGTGTGTGTGTGTGTGTGTGTGTGTGTGTGTGTGCATGTGCGTGTGCGTGTGCATGTGCGTGTGAGTGTGAGTGTGTGAGTGTGAGTGTGTGAGTGTGAGTGTGAGTGTGTGTGTGTGTTCTTATTTTAACCAAAGAATAAACTAGACCAACTCAACCACATCCATCTCATTCTATCACATAAATATATATATATATATATATATATATATATATACTTATATTTATATATTCATATATACTTTTTTTTTTTGCATTGACACTTACTTATATACCTATATTCATATTTATATTTTATATATCCATATATCTATATAATTATATTTATATTTATATATTTATATCTATTTATATATATATATATTTATTTATTTATTATTTATTTATTTATATTTATATTTATATATATCTAATCTATATCTATCTATCTATCTATCTATATATATATATATATATATATATATATATATATATATATATATATATATAGAGAGAGAGAGAGAGAGAGAGAGAGAGAGAGAGAGAAATATAAATATATATGTATATGTAAATGTATATATATATATATATGTGTGTGTGTGTGT
>BOPN01007135.1:12500-15000 GCA_017312705.2 Penaeus japonicus | reverse complement strand
TAAGACTATTGTTGTTCATAGGATAACATTTGTTATTGCTTAATAACTCTTACTTCTTTGATACTTGAAATCTTTTTTACATATGTATTTTTTCAAATCTTTTCTAACCTTCTTCCTCTTCTATCCTTGTGATACCACAGGGCATCACTTGTGTCATTTTAGTTACTAGATGTTGCTAGTTGTTAGAATTTGCCTAATGATTAATGTTAATATTATTTAGTAAGATTTTTGTTATAAACATTATAAATGTTTATCTTAACAAAAGCTAATTGAACTTTTTGAACTGTTTTTTTCACCTATTTTCATCTCAGTTCAGGTCTGATTCAGTGTGCCTTTTTTGACTTTAAAATCATTTTTAAAAAATCAATATACAGTTCTAAATATATTTCTGTTATCTTTTTTTTATATTAATGAAATGTACAATTTTCTAATTAGTCACTACCAGTCCTAGTGCTTTTGATCTCAGATTTGCAAATAATACCCAATGTTAATTAATATATCACAAAAAATCACATCATGTGGTGACAGTGCCTGTGCTTGTGTGTGTGTGTGTGTGTGTGTGTGTGTGTGTGTGTGTGTGTGTGTGTGTTTGGATTTTTTAATGTTCCTCATTTTTATTAATTATATATTGAAACTTTCTAAGCTGTCACTAATGCTTCAACATTGATTAGTCTCACAACTTTGGCACTCAAAAAATGGTATTTTGATTGGTTATTTGGCAACATAAATGCCTACATGTAATTTATACCAGAGATTGTTTAGGATCACGATAAGATAGTAGTGGTAATAAATCTTTAATGTCACCTTCTGTTCGTTAAGAATCTATAAAACACTTTAGTACTCCACCCTTATCTTTTACTCAATATGAAGATGTTAAGTCAAGGTTGATGATGGATTTTGATGATATGGAGAATTAGCGGGAAAATTGGAGTGGTTATGTCTTTTAGATGATATATGATGCTTCTATTAACTTATCAACTATGATCTTAAACATGTATGCTGTAAAAGAAAAATAAATGTGTCAAAGTAATTGAGTAAGATCAATCTAGAAAAAGAAATATAAGCAACGCCCCAAAGTTGGTTACTACGGTTTCTTAGTGTAAAACCAAATAACGAAAACAAACCAAACACCAAAACCAAACACCTATAACCTATAACCAAACACCTGAAAACATTATGTGCTTTTATTTTCAGTTTGTAAACCGGTCACTGGAGGTGGGACAAAGGAAGCCCATGAGGTAAGAAATTTCTTAGATTGATACAAAATATTTCTAAGCTTATTTACTATCCTGTTTATTATTTACTGATATCCATAGTAAACGGAGAAATGTTTAGCTCATAATTATTAACCTTTATGAATGTCCATTATGAATCAGCATGCAAGAAATCATCAATTATATGACGAAGAATATATCACTGTATCTTACTTGCCTGTTAAGATTTTTAAAATGTCATAATTTGTATAATGAATATTGTAATTCAAATGAGTAAGTATGACTATAACCCAAAGGGAGGATAAAGTGATACAGGAATCAAATGAATAGGTTAGCCAAACAGATGTATAACCTTGAAATATTTGACTTATTTAGATTGCCTGTATTTCTTGGTCTACTTATTTAAGAAAATATTATTCAGCACTTGTCAAGTCTGTCCCTCTATTAATCTCATGTCCTGTTAATCTCATAGCATGAAAATACCAACTTTTTGAATGAAGTAAGGGCTCGTCCACAAATGTACATTTGATAATGACTCAAACATACTTTTTTTCTTTTGTTTTTCTTTGTTTTTGTTTTTCTTCACTTAGCTTTAAATATTTCTATAAAAGTTACTCACTAAACTGGATAAGTAATGTGTGTATTTCTTATAATTTCAGATGGATGTGGTATTTAATGAGGCTGGCATTGCAGAGTGCACTTTGCCTTGTATTGCCCAGTCCTTTATCAACCATGGAGCAGTTCTGTACAAACTGTTTGTATTAGGACCTGTCTGGTTTGTGGTGGTTCGTCCTTCATTGAAAAACTTCTATGCAGGAGGTATTGATTCCATAGATTTTGACTGAAGATACTTGTTCACAGAATTTCATTTATTGATGTGTATATTATTTCATTAAGTTCCCTTATTAGTATTTTTTTATATACATATATTAAAAGCTGGATTGACAGTGCTTTATTTGCATGTTAAGCTTAAAGCTGTACATTAAGTTTACCACCTGTTATTTTTTACATGTTACTTTCTTTTGATATGAAAGTAAACTAGCCTTTAATTTGCTTGTCTTAATGTTGAATGCATGCAACAAAAGATCTGTTTTGCATAAGGCAATGAATGTTTCCAAGATATGCTTATCATTTGATATTGTTCTCTTTTCAGTTGATGGTTGCTATGGTATTAACAAGCTTTGCGTACATAGCTTATGTTATAGTATCATATAGTACCATATATGATGTCACAAGTTTAGAGCTAGGACTGTGAAGGTTCAAAAATATATATAATGATGAAAATG
>BOPN01007135.1:0-2500 GCA_017312705.2 Penaeus japonicus | reverse complement strand
AATTCACAGATACTTAAAATATTGTACATACTAGCATGATACATCTCATCTACACTATTGTGAAGTTTTGTAGCCACACACTAAAAGCTAAATGTTGTAAAGTGGCCTTTATGAAAAGCTGCACCTGCCTCTTTAAATTGTTTCCTGTGCCTCTGGTGAATACTGCACAGGCAACAGGTTATCAAAGAGGCTATTTTCTGGTTAATTCATTATACTTGGAAAATTTGTAGAATACACTAAATGAGACTGAATTAACACTTCATGAATAGGGTTTACAGGTCTCTTAGTTTTAGTGTTTGCCACAAGTTGGCTTTTCTTGTGGCAAACCCAGGATTATTCAGATAGGGCCACTGAAAACCTTGAGGGAGAGGGGAGGCAAAACCATAGAACAGAATTGTCAACTGAATTTCAGGAATATTATGTTGAAAAATATGTCAAAAGAGTTAAGGAACTGCATACTGATATTTTTTGGTTCATGATTGCGCTGTCAATAATAATAATTATTATCTGATGGTCAAGACCAATACCGGTAGGTTAACATGACATTCTTTCAATATGTTATGTATCTATATACATATATCAATCAACTCAACAGTATTCAGTTAGACTAGTAAAAGCACCCTTAAGAGGAATTTCAGCTGTCATGACTAAAACCAAGCTGCTTACGGATGAGCCTCTGAAGTGTACATGCGTGGACTGGTTACATTTAATAGACGATATGTTGATATCATTATGTCACTATTTTACATTACATTTTTGTTACCAACGTATAACCCACTAGTCTCAAGTATGGGGAGTGGTAAACTTGAAAGGGAGGCAGTGCCGGATCTACAGGAGATAAAGGGGCAGTTCCCTCTACCACTGGACTTGCCAACCCCTAAGTGCCCCCTATAAGATTGTAGTTTCTAAAACTGTAAGTGTAACGTATGAATCGCCACTGTGTACACATGTTCAGATGACAATAGTTAATAATAGCTTGATAAAATAATGGGTTCAATTATGCAAATAATTATTCCTGATAGATATAACTTACATTTGTATGCATATTTCCCCCCTTACCCCTATACCTAAAACCGCTAGCCAGTGGTGGATGCAGGATATTGCAAGGGGGGGGGGCGGAGGGGGTAATAGGGGCCGCCTAACACCGAATTAAGGAGGAGGCATAGCTGCTCAAGTGGGAAAATATAGTATTTCAAAGGCATTTTAAAAACGTTTGGGAGCAAAATATATTTAATTTTTTGTTGTCATAAATTGTTCCTTTGTCTGTTTGTCTGGAGCACAATTTGATAATTCAATTCCTGTGAAAACTGGTCGGTAAATGTGCTTCATGCTACAACTTTCAACTTTTACATTTTTTACATTTTACATTTACGTTTTTTTTTTTTTTTTTTTTTTTACAACTTTTTTTGAGACCGTATTAGATCAAGTTCTTTCAAATCTTGGAGACCGTATTAGATCAAGTTCTTTTTACAAGAGATTCTGAGTTATTACAGAATTTATGTCGATGTTATGCTTGCAACATGCCGATCTTCTTAATCGATTATCATGGCCATGCTTAAAGGTACCGACAAGCGATGATATCCGGAAAATGAATAACATTACCCACTGGTGTGACTTGGAGTAAGTAATATGCTAACTCAGTTTGCTAATACTTGCACACAAAACACAGTCATGAATTCCCAATTTTAGGACCGGAAAATATTACTTACATAAACAACACAAGTGGATTTTGCTTTGCCTCTATACTGTAAGAATCTCCCTTAAACAGAGAAACATCACATAAACACGCAACCAATCTACGGTAGGCATATCTTTCCAGCATACGTGTAGACGAACTTGTCCCTGTCTTCGTGAGAATTAACAGTTGGAAGGGGCATTCGCTCCCGGTTCACATTAAATGACTAGATCTTGAATTGAATGTTGCGGTCACGATCTCTTCAATGCCTCGTATTACATTCTGCCGAGTTGCAGGACTCTGGAATCCTATTGGATTCCAAGCTAGTGATGTAATATGATAATACGGAGTAGATAAATTTAGAACAAATATACAGTGAAAAAATGTAAGTGTTATTAGATAAGGTAGTTAACTAAGTAAACTAACGTTCTTTCAAACACGATAAAGAAATTGAAAAAATGCCGATTTGTGTGCAATACTGTAGGAATAAAAATATTTCCGTAATGCCGATCCAATCATATTCTTGAGTTAGGTCAGTGTACATAATCACAGAACCTATAATTTTTTACAATATCCTCATATGATCTGAATCTTTATTAATATATGCATCCTATTCCGTTTGAAAGAATCCTGTCCATTGTGCACCTCTAGAATAGTGCCCGTAAGGCCCCTAGAATGGTGACCTTTCGGTGTGTCTCAGATGGATAATCACGTAGTAGGACACATGCGCACACACACACACACACACACACACACACACACACACACACACACACACACACACACACACACACACACACACACACACACACACACACACACACA
>BOPN01007134.1:50000-57500 GCA_017312705.2 Penaeus japonicus | reverse complement strand
TAATGTTGGGCGTCTCTCCTATACTATGTTTTTTATTGCTTAATTAGATTTACATGAAAATGATTACGATAACATTAATAGGAGGAGGAAGTAGAGGAGGAGGAAGAGGAGGAGGAGGAGGAGGAGGAAGAGGAGGAAGTAGAGGAGGAGGAAGAGGAGGAAGAGGAGGAGGGAGAGGAGGAGGGAGGGAAGATAAAGGAGGAGGAAGAGGAAGAGGAAGAGGAAGAGGAGAAGGAAAAAGAGGAGGAAAAGGAGGAGGAGGAGGAGGAAGAGGAGGAGAAAGAGAAGGAAGAAGAAGGTAAGGAAGAGGAGGAGGAAAAGTATGGAAAGAGGAGGAAAAAGAGGAAAAGGAAGAGGAAGAGAAAGAAGGAAGACAAGAAAGAAAAGTAGAAGGAAGAAGAGGAAGAAAATGGATAAAAGGACGAAGGGGAAGAGGAGAAGGAGGAAAAGGAGGAGGAAGAATAAAGAAGAAAAAGAGGAAGAAGAAATAGGAAGAGTTCCCCTGGCGCCTGACGTCATGCACTTCCTGAGTACAAGACGTAAAGAATGAGAATTATCAAGATCTGAAAGTAAGGCATTTTCGGAAAGGGACACCTCCTCCTTCTCCTTCTATCCCTGTCTCTTCCCCTTTCATTCTTTTTTTCTGTCTCTGTCTCTCTCTTTCTCTCTTTCTTTTTTTCTGTCTCTGTCTCTCTCTTTTTTTCTGTCTTTCTCTCTCTCTCTTTCTCTTTCTTTCCCCATTTCTCTCTTTTTCTCTCGCAATATGCTTGGCTCTCCCTCCCTCTCTCTTTCTTTTTCTATTTCTCTCTTTTTCTCTTGTAATATGTCTGTCCTCCCCCACATCTCTCGCTCTCTTTTCCTCCCTCTCTCCATCTCTTACTCTCTCTCTTTCTCTGTCTTTTACTTGTTTTTCCTTGTGTTTTTATACCCCTCATTCTTATTGTTTTTTTTTTTTTTTTTTTTTTTTTTTTTTTTTTTAAATCTATGCTCGTTCTTCTTCTCCCTTTCTTAGTCTTTCCTTTTATCTTTCTGTGTCATAACTCTTTGTTTTTTTCTCTTTATTTATCTCGTTTCTCGCTTCCTCCTTCTTTTATTTGTCTTTCTCATGTAACTCTTTTCTTTATTGGTCTTTCTTTATGTTTTTTTTTTTCCTTTTGTTATTCTCTTTCTTTGTTAGTTTTTTGGTGTTAGTTTGTTTTTGTTATTCTCTTTTGTTATTCTCTTCTTGGTTTCCTTTTCTTTTATCAGACTTTCTTTTTCTTCTATTTTTTTTTTTCTATTCACGTCTTCCTTTGTCTCTCTTTTCTACTTCCTCTTCCTATTTTTTTTATCCATTTTCTCTTCCCTCTATCTCATCTCTCTTTATTTCCTTCTTCTCCTTCGTCTTCCTTCCTCGACCTCCCTTCTTTTCTTTCTGATTTTCTTCTCTCACATCCTCCTTCCCTCCTGCGCCATATTCCTTGCTTTCCTATTCCTTGTTATATTATTCTCTTATTCCCTCCTTCGTCTGCCTACGAAGGATATAGATTTAAAAACATGAAATATGGATAAAGCATAAAAGAGAAGGAAAAATAAGGAGAAAAAGATTAAGGAGAAAAGAATATAATTTTTGAAAAATTTAATATGTTGATTCATTCTCTTCGTCTCTCTTGTGGTATATATGCGAGTATTTCCTCCCATTTCTCGTTCTCCTATTCTATCTTTCATTATCGCCAGTCCTCCATCCCCTACTCTCTCTCTCTCTTTTTCGCTTTCTCTCTCTCTTCCTTTCGTCATTAATCCCCCCCCCCCTCTCTCTCTCTCTCTCTCCCTTTCGTCATTAATCCCCCCCCCTCTCTCTCTCTCTCTCCCTTTCGTCATTAATCCCCCCCCTCTCTCTCTCTCTCTTTCTCTCCCTTTCGTCATTAATCCCCCCCTCTCTCTCTCTCTCCCTTTCGTCATTAATCCCCCCCCTCTCTCTCTCTCTCCCTTTCTCTCCCACTCTCTCTGCCTCCCTCTCTCCATCCCACTTCCTCTCTCCCTCCCTCTCTCCCTCCTCTTTCTCTCCCTTTCGTCATTAATTCCCCCCCTCTCTCTCTCTCTCTTTCTCTCCCTTTCGTCACGACTAATTCCCCCCCTCTCTCTCTCTCTTCCTTTCGTCATTAGTCCCCCCCCCTCTCTCTCTCTCTCCCTTTCGTCATTAATTCCCCTCTCTCTATCGCTCACGCCCACACACACACACACGCATCCTGAGAAAGGCCATGAATACGGTTAATTTAAACGTCGAAACCATTTGCTCACTCACGGACCAATAATTATTCACACTGAACCCGGAATTCTGGGCCTTGTGTACATGGAGGTTTTATTAAAAACACGACCACAGGCAAGTAATCGGCAGGTTTATGTATTATTTACTTTGATGTGTCAGTTCTTTTAACGGGATCGCTATTTGCTACACCCCTTCTCACCCTATGGCTTTTTTTGTTGGAGAGAGAGAGAGAGAGAGAGAGAGAGAGAGAGAGAGAGAGAGAGAGAGAGAGAGAGAGAGAGAGAGAGAGAGAGAGAGAGAGAGAGAGAGAGAGAGAGAGAGAGAGAGAGAGAGAGAGAGAGAGAGAGAGAGAGAGAGAGAGAGAGAGAGAGAGAGAGAGAGAGAGAGAGAGAGAGAGAGAGAGAGTCCTTTGTCCTATTAATCCTTTCCACAAGCAAGGAGTTCTCTTTGGCCACTGGTGATAGGAACCCGTAATTACATTGTTTGACGCCTTGCGAGAAGCTCCTTCCCTCCCTGCTCTTTCTCTCCCTTTCTCTCTTTCTCTCTCTTTTCTCTTCTCTCTCTCTCTCTCTTTTCTCCTCTCTCTCTTCCTTTCTTACCTTCTCTTCTCTCTCTCTTCTCCTCTCTCTCTCTCTCTCCCCCTCTCTTCTCTCTCTCTCTTTCTTCCTCTCTCTCTCAACCTCTCTTTCACATCCTCTCTCCTGTCCTTCACTTCCAACTCTCTCTCTCAGACCCTCCTTTCCTTTCTCTTTCCTTTTGTTTCCCTTTCCCTCTCCTCCCCCTCTCTCTCTCTCTCTCTCCTTCTCCCCCCTCCCGTCTCTCTCTCTCCATCTCTCTCTATCTATCTATCTCTCTCCATCCCTCTCTCTCTCTCTATCTATCTCTCTTTCTCTCTCTCTCCATCTCTCTTTCTCTATCTATCTATCTCTCTTTCTCTCTCTCTCCATCTCTCTCTCTCTCTCTCTCCCTCATCCGGAGCAGAGAACCATTACATATTCATGATCTGTTTGTCTGACAGTGTGCGAAGGAGGACGAGCTGTCTCGCATGATCCCCGAGCCACCTGTGCCTTCGACGTCTTACTTAGGGAAGGGGCCTGGCATAGTGAACGATTATGGGATTTCGTCGCTGGATTTTAGCGAGATTTTGCTATTTTTAAAGCGATTTAGCGATTTTTTTTTTTGGGGGGAGGGGTGCTTTGTTTGACGTGATTTGATGTCTAAAGGAGTATTAGGTTTAGTTTTTTTTCTTCTTCTTCTTCTTCTTCTTCTTCTTAAGATTCCTCTTTTCGTTTCGGTTGGCGAGTTTTGCTACTTTTGGGAGTGAATCAGAGATGGATGGCTTTATTTAGCAACTTTTAGCTACTTTGGAGAGTGAATCAGAACATGTCCTAAGTTAATTTTAGAAGAGTGTCAAACAAAGAGTTGGCAACACCTGGCTTTGATTAACGCCTTACCTGTCGAGGGTGTTTCGCTGGCTTTGTTTGGCAAAAATGTTGCTTTTGTCACTTTCCTTGTTCATCTCCTCTTTTTTGTTGCTTGTATTTCTCTCTCTCTCTACCTCCCTCCACCATCTCTCTCCCTTTCTCTTGCTCTATTGTCTCTCTCCCTATCTCTCTCTCTCTCTATTGTCTCTCCCTCTCTTTCTATTGTCTCTCTCTCTCTCTTTCTCTCTCTCTCTATTGTCTCTCTCCCTTTCTCTCTCTATACATATATTGTCTCTCTCCCTTTCTCTCTCTCTCTTACTCTTCTCATGTTTTTTTTTCTTTGCGTTCTTGTCTGGCTTTTCTCTCTCCTCTCCTCCGTGGCTATATTTGCCAAAACTCTTGCGTTTCTTATTTCTTTCATTTATTTTTCGTGAGTCTTTTTCTGATTTTCTATCCTTTTTCTTTTACTGTTTCTTCACTTTTAGTTTCCTTTGCTTCTTCTCGTTTCTTTTCTGTTACTTTTCCCATTATTATTATCATTATTATTATCGTTATTATTATCATTATTGATACTATAATTTAGATTATTATCATTGTTATTATTGTCCTTATTATCATTATTATCATCATCATCATTATTATCATTAGCATCATTATTTTTATTATTACTATTTTTATCACCACCATCATCATCATTATTATCATTTTTATTACTATTATTACTATTAATATCCTTATCATTCTACATGCACACACAAGCACACAGACACAGATACACACACAAATACAAACAAACAAACACACACACATAACAATCGCCCAAAAATAAGAACAATAACACATGTTCTCATCAGCGCTACTGTTCTTCTTGAGAGGACAAGAGCAACACCAACGCTACGAAGGAGAACATTAATGTTAACAATAACAAGAAAAACATCACTAACAACAAAAACACCGAGTCTGATTTTAATAACAAAAACACCGACAAGAATGCATTAACAAAAAGAATGATTATAACAACATAGGCAATGATAATAACAATATCAATTGCAACAAATGCAACAACAACAAGATTAGCAATAACAAGATGATAACAACAACAATAACAACAAGGTGACAGCAACGATAATAACAGCTATCCTTTCCCTCCACAAACCCCCCACTAACCCAAGAAAGAGCTAACCCCCCCCCCCCTCCCTCCCCCGAAACTCAGATGTACTCCACTTCTCCACTCTTCCTCCACCTTCTCCCCCTCCCCCTCCCCCAGACTTCATTCTTCCTTCTCTACTTACCCTTAGACCCTCTCATCCTTATTCTCCTATCTTACGATCTTCCTTCTCCTCCTCCTCCTATCCCACGATCCTTCTCCTCCACCTCCCTTCTCCTCATCCTCCTATCCCACGATCTTTCTCCTTCTTCTCCTACTCCTTCAAACTTCCTTCCTCTTCCTCTACCTACCCCTAGACCTCCTCCTTCTCCTCCGATCCACCCTCCAGCTCCTCTCCCTAAGCCTCGACCTCCTCCTCCGACCCACCCTCCAGCTCCTCTACCTACCCCTCGACCTCCTCCTCCTCTTCCTACTCCTCCTCCTCTTCCTACTCCTCCTCCTCCTCCTCTGACCCACCCTCCAGCTCCTCCTCTCCCTACCCCTCGACCTCCTCCTCCAAGCTCCTTCCGTGTAAATAAGCCAGCCTCATGAAGTCTCCCGAATTGCCCTTAGGGAAAGAGGAGTCTTTGAGCTCGCCAGCCATCAAAGAACGGCCGACGCTCCTCCTCGTACAAAGGCAGCTCTCGGATCCGATTCTGCGTCGATACTTGAAGATGGAAATTGGCCATTTGGCGAGGCGTTCCTCCCGGGCCCGCCTCCGTTATATCTGCGGTCACTCAGGTCGGCCGGGACGCTTTCACGGGGCGTTTGAAATTCCGTGCTGGGATTACGTTTTCGTATGCTTGTGTGCATGCAGGTGGGTAGGCGAGCTATCCTCCTGTTTTTATTTTTTTTATTTTTTTTCTTTCTTTCCTATACGTAAGCGAATACGAATCGAGACGTTCGGTAACTCAAAGATTGGATTGCGGTTTCGTATGCAAGTAGACACACATAACAGGATGCCGGTCCATCGCGGTATAGTGTTAGCATCTGAACGAGCATGTGCGAATCCAGCCACGGACCGGGTTTAGAAAGGACATCCGCTCGTGGCAAACTCAATGTCAAATCCCAAATATTTTTCGAGAGAAGACACTGTTTTAGCTCTTCCGAGGGACCTCATGATACAAACCGAATCACTATAATCATGTTCATTTTCATATACATAAACTTGAACAAATAACATTAACTGAATGGTTTAAAGTGCATGCTGGGATTGCATTTTTTGCATGTTGCATATGCCTGTATGCATGGATATATGCCTCTTCCTCCACATGAACATATAACCGTAAAATACATACTTGATTTAAGATTTACTTTCTTATCCCCCTCTCTTCCTCTACTCCCTCCGCTCTCACGCGCGCACATACACAAACATTCACACGCTTAACGTTTCCCACCTTGGATGCATTACCTCGCCTATAAATCTTTCAGGAAGGGCGTGGCGAGGCGGAGCTGGTAGTCTGGACACAAATGGTAGATTAAAGGATCGCCAAGAGGAAGGAAAGAAAGGAGAATGTATGAGGTCATTTATGCACCAACACAATGCTGGGTTCTCTCTCTCTCTCTCTCTCTCTCTCTCTCTCTCTCTCTCTCTCTCTCTCTCTCTCTCTCTCTCTCTCTCTCTCTCTCTCTCTCTCTCTCTCTCTGCCGGCCTCTCTCTCTCTCTCTCTCTCTCTCTCTCTCTCTCTCTTTCTCTCTCTGTCTCTGTCATTGTCTGACTTTCTCTATCTATCTATCTCTGTCTATCTATCTGTCTCTATCTGTTTTCTCGTTCTCTCTCTCTCTCTCTCTCTCTATCTATCTATCTCCCCCCTTCTCTTTCTCTCTTTCTGTATCTATATCTCTATGTGTGCCTTTCTCTCCCTCTCCCTACCTCTCTCTCTCTCTCTCTCGCTCCCTGTCTGTCTCCCCCCTCCTTCTTTCCATCTCTCTTTCTCTCTCTGTCTCTGTCATTGTCTTTCTCTATCTATCTATCTGTCCCTATCTATTTTCTCGTTCTCTCTCTCTCTCTCTCTTTCTCTATCTATCTATCTATCTCCCCTCTTCTCTTTCTTTCTTTCTGTATCTATATCTCTTCGTGTGTCTTTCTCTCTCTCTCTCTCTCTCCCTCTCTCTCTGTCTATCTATCTCCCCCCTTCTCTTTCTCTCTTTCTGTATCTATATATCTTTGTATGCCTTTCTCTCTCTCTCTCTCTCTCTCTCTCTCTCTCTTGCTCCCTGTCTGTCTCCCCCTCCTTCTTTCCATCTCTCTCTCTCTCTCTCTCTCTCTTTCTTTCTCTCTTGTCTTCTCGTCTGTTTTCCATCTTATAGAATACATTTCTTTACTCTCTATGCCACAGTTGTTGCAAATCTTACGAATAAAAGACTCATTTCTTCCAAAGAATAAAATATTTCATTAGTTATTACCATATTAATACATCACCTTTAATCATAATCACCACGCCATGCATAATTACAACAATAAGATAATATTAAAACATTATCCGCGCCTTACCCGCAGGTTAC
The DNA here is from genome assembly GCA_017312705.2 of Penaeus japonicus. Lineage (NCBI taxonomy): Eukaryota > Metazoa > Arthropoda > Malacostraca > Decapoda > Penaeidae > Penaeus > Penaeus japonicus. The sequence continues at coordinate 50,176 of BOPN01007134.1, read as the reverse complement.
ACTAGTACATTAATTACAGGCTTAAGCGCAAACACAGGGGCATCTTGCTCTGAGCGGGTTTAGGCATTTTCATCCTGTCTGTGCATAGGTTTCTTTCTCTGGGAATTTTCTCCGTGTGTTTAAACGCTATTTAAACTGAGGTAATTACTTCCAGGGTTTAATTCGGCGTGTTTTTT
>BOPN01007134.1:15000-25000 GCA_017312705.2 Penaeus japonicus | reverse complement strand
TCTATCTCAGCTGAAGACTCCTGTGTTGCGTCTGAGTCTTGCTTTACTCTGCGTGAATTTTTGATGGATTTGGGACGGCTCGGGTCTTGGGGCGTTCACTCGGACACAGAAGATAGGCTACGTGTCCATCGGTGTTGTTGTATTTCTGATTGAGGATTTGTGGAGTACTTAGACGTAACTGGATTATCCCTTTTGTGTTTAGGCTCAGCTATGTAGATGAACACCGGTGCTATTCTGTCAACTGTTTGCCATTTTTTTTTTTTACACTGAATAAGGATCGAAAAGACTAATTAGGAGTCCCGGTATAATCAGGTTTTGTTAATTTGTTTATACGAAGAAAAATCTCATATATAACCCTTGTGATATTAAGTTATATTTTCTAATGTAAATATGCTCAGAGACAAACAGAGACACACACACACACACGCACAAACACACACACACAGACCCCCTCCCCCTCCTCTACCCCCCCTCCCACAAACACTCACACACTGATACACACAAACGCCCTCCCCCTCCTCCATCCCCCCACACACACTGACACATGCAGACCCCTTCCCCCTCCTCCATCCCCCCACACACACTGACACACACAGACCCCCTCCCCCTCCTCCATCCCCCCACACACACTGACACACGCAGACCCCCCACCCTCCCCCCCACCCACCCAGACACACAAATCCGAAAATTCCGCCCTCACAACGTCGGGTCGTCATCGGTCCTCATCACGAACGTGTATATAGCGGTAAGTCCGAGAGCAATTAGTGTGTATTATTCGTTCATTTAGCCGCTGATTGTAGCTTTCATATGCAGAGGAGAGAAAATCTTTCGTGCACCATGAATATTAATGCTCTATCGCAAAATGTTGAAATGTGACCTCCGGCGCCGCTTGAATTCCATCTCGGGACATTTCCAAAAAGGTTGCAATATTGGAAATGCAACATTTACCTGTTAAATGGATATACGTTAGGTTTTTTACTCTAGCGCTGATAGATGGGAACGGTATATTGATATATCTCTATTGGATATATATATATAACTCAATATATAGGCCAATGTGACTTTATTTTCCCTTGGTGTTATTTATGCGTGCGAATAAACATACGGATTTTCTACTGAATTATACGAGTGTGCTTATACTTTAATACATGTACGTATGCATTAATACAAGCGTTTACATAAAATACAAATACGCACATACAAATACAAGCACATCCATGTAAATACAAAAACACACATGTAAATACAAGCACATACATGTAAACACAAGCACATACATGTAAACAAAAGGACACGTGTAAATACAAGCACACGCATGTAAATACAAGCACACGCATGTAAATACAAGCACATACATGTAAACACAAACACACACATATAACAAACACACATATGTAAATACAAGCACATACATGTAAACACAAGCACACACATGTAAATACAAATGCTTCCATATAAACTGTAGTACACATTATAACTAGATATTATTACACATAAATGAAAATACGCTCTTGTAGATACAATATAGATATATCTGAAAGTAAATACATTTAGATATACATGTGAATGTATAACTACATATGAATAAATATACCTATGTATAAATGACACATTGATAAAAATCATACGTAAGTACACATAACTATCAGTACGTACATATAATCCTATGTAAGTACACATAACTATTAATACATACATATAATCCTATGTAAGTACACATAACTATTAATACGTACATATAATCCTATGTAAGTACACATAACTATTAATACGTACATATAATCCTATGTAAGTACACATAACTATCAGTACGTACATATAATCCAACGTAAGTACACATGACTATCAGTACGTACATATAATCCTACGTTAGTACACATAACTATTAATACGTACATATAATCCTATGTAAGTACACATAACTATCAGTACGTACATATAATCTAACGTAAGTACACATGACTATCAGTACGTGCATATAATCCTATGTAAGTACACATAACTATCAATACGTACATACAATCTAATGTAAGTACACATAACTATCAGTACGTACATATAATCCTATGTAAGTACACATAACTATCAATACGTACATACAATCTAATGTAAGTACACATAACTATCAGTACGTACATATAATCCTACGTTAGTACACATAACTATCAGTACGTACATATAATCCTATGTAAGTACACATAACTATTAATACGTACATATAATCCTATGTAAGTACACATAACTATTAGTACGTACATATAATCCTATGTAAGTACACATAACTATCAGTACGTACATATAATCCTATGTTAGTACACATAACTATCAGTACGTACATATAATCCTACGTTAGTACACATAACTATAACTATCAGTATGTACATATAATCCTATGTTAGTACACATAACTATCAGTACATACATATAAATAAAAGCACATACGGATAGGTACCGGTCCGACGGCGCAACTCACTCTAACTCCCGGAAAGGCTTGGAAATACTAAACTCCAGTCATTAATCGCTCATGACTGATGATTCTCCCTGACGCACGCTGCGAAACGCCTAGCCATGAGGAAATAGCTCATGAGTCAATTACTCTGACATGAGGAACTAGCTCATGAGTCAATTACTCTGACACGAGGAACTAACTCATGAGTCAATTACTCTGACATGAGGAACTAGCTCATGAGTCAATTACTCTGACATGAGGAACTAGCTCATGAGTTGATTTCTGACATGAAAAACTAGCTCATTAGTCAATAACTCTGACATGAGGAACTAGTTCATGAGTCAATTACTCTGACATGAGGAACTAGCTCATGAGTTAATTTCTGACATGAAAAACTAGCTCATTAGTCAATAACTCTGACATGAGGAACTAGTTCATGAGTCAATTACTCTGATATGAGGAACTAGCTCATGAGTCAATTACTCTGACATGAGGAACTAGTTCATGAGTCAATTACTTTGACATGAGGAACTAGCTCATGAGTCAATTACTCTGACATGAGGAACTAGTTCATGAGTCAATTACTCTGACATGAGGAACTAGCTCATGAGTCAATTACTCTGACATGAGGAACTAGTTCATGAGTCAATTACTTTGACATGAGGAACTAGCTCATGAGTCAATTACTCTGACATGAGGAACTAGCTCATGAGTCAATTACTCTAACATGAGGAACTAGTTCATGAGTCAATTACTCTGACATGAGGAACTAGTTCATGAGACAATTACTCTGACATGAGGAACTAGCTCATGAGTCAATTGCTTTGACATGAGGAACTAGTTCATGAGTCAATTACTCTGACATGAGGAACTAGTTCATGAGTCAATTACTCTGACATGAGGAACTAGCTCATGAGTCAATTGCTTTGACATGAGGAACTAGTTCATGAGTCAATTACTCTGACATGAGGAACTAGCTCATGAGTCAATTACTCTGACATGAGGAACTAGTTCATGAGACAATTACTCTGACATGAGGAACTAGCTCATGAGTCAATTACTCTGATATGAGGAACTAGCTCATGAGTCAATTACTCTGACATGAGGAACTAGTTCATGAATCAATTACTCTGACATGAGGAACTAGCTCATGAGACAATTACTCTGACATGAGGAACTAGCTCATGAGTCAATTGCTTTGACATGAGGAACTAGTTCATGAGTCAATTACTCTGACATGAGGAACTAGTTCATGAGTCAATTACTCTGACATGAGGAACTAGTTCATGAGGCAATTACTCTGACATGAGGAACTAGTTCATGAGACAATTACTCTGACATGAGGAACTAGCTCATGAGTCAATTACTCTGACATGATGAACTAGCTCATGAGTCAATTACTCTGACATGAGGAACTAGCTCATGAGTCAATTATTCTGATATGAGGAACTAGCTCATGAGTCAATTACTCTGACATGAGGAACTAGCTCATGAGTCAATTATTCTGATATGAGGAACTAGCTCTGATTTCACGCGGGAGATCCGTGTATAGGCCTACATAGACACTCAGTGTGATATGATTCTAGGGGAGGTTCCTTACTTTTTTTTTGAGAAGGGGGAAGGAATGGGGGAGAGGGAGAGACGGAGGAAGGAAGGAAAGAGAGAGAGAGAGAGAAAGAGGGAGAGAGGAGAGAAGAATGCAAAGAGAAGAGAAGAGAGAGAGAGAGTGAGAGAAGAAAGAAAAGAGAAGAGAAGAGAAACGAAGAAATGTGAAGGAGAGAGAGAGAGAGAGAGAGAGAGAGAGAGAGAGAGAGAGAGAGAGAGAGAGAGAGAGAGAGAGAGGGAGAGAGAGGAGAGAAGAGAAGAAAAGAGGAGAAGTAAGAGAAGAGAAGAGAAGACAAGAGATGAGAAGGGAGAGAGAACGAAGCCCCACCACGCCCCACACAGGCAGAACCGGATTGTCTCAGGGGCTTAACGACGTTTCCTCTTCCATGGGCCTCCCCTCCCCCCTCCCCCTCACCCCATTTACTCCCCTCTTCAAGTACCCCTCCCCTCTCTCTCTCTGTCCCTCCCCCTTCTCCACCCTTCTTCTATTACCCCTTTTCCTCCTTTCCCTCTTTGCCTCCCCTCCCTAACCCCTCCTCACCCTTCCCCTCTTTGCCCCTCCTCCCCTCCTCAACCCTTCTTCCCGTCTCCCTTATCTACCCTTCTTCTAAAATCCTTTTTCCCCTTTCCCCTCTTTACCTTCCCATCCATCCTCACCCTTCCCCTCTTTGCCTCCCTCTCTCTGCCCCTCTTCCCCTCCCCAACCCCTCCTCCACCCTTCTTCTCTAACCCCTTCTCCCCCTTCCCCTCTTTACCTCCCCTCCCCAACCCCTCCACCTGCCCCCAACCCCTCCACCCGCCCCCAACCTCTCCTCCATTTCCTCGTATCCTGAAGGCTGACCAAGGGGCAGCACTGGGTCGAGAACTGAACACTATCTTGGCCCGAGCCCGCGTCCGCCCTCCCCCACAGGGCACGTCCACCCGAATTGTGTTTTCTGAAGCATTCCAGGATATTGTTGTAAGGATTGGCGGAATCCTCTGAAAACAGAACGACAGAGGTTTTCTTAAGTAGGCTGGAAATTCGGTTCCCTTTTCTGTTTACTTTATATATCTATAACGTGTTGTTATATGTGTTATTATCTTTAATAATATTGTTCTTAGCCTGTACAGTCTGTCGCTATCTTAAATTATACTATTATTGGCATTTTCTTTATTATTATTATTATCATTACCACATTATTAACATTGCTTCTATTATTTATATAATTATTACTACCGTCTTTCTTATTATCCTGAACAGCACCATCATTATTGCTTTTATGTTATCATTCTCGTAATTGCTAAGATCAATATAAATATTCATATCACATATCACCATTACCATTATAATTCACTATCATTATAATTCACTATAATCACTATTATCATTATAATTCATGTTCGCATTATTTGTTTGCGTTGCTCAGGTATCATGTTAATAGCTTTAAAGTTTTCTTTTATGCTATAAAAGAAGTCTTTTATTTCTGTGGGTCCTATATATGTTTATACACAGTAAATATCTAACCATTCACACACACACACATACAGTATATATATATATATATATATATATATATATATATATATATATATATATATATATATATATATATATATGTGTGTGTGTGTGTGTGTGTGTGTGTGTGTGTGTGTGTGTGTGTATCTGTGTGTGTTTTTGTTAGCGTGCGTGCGTGCGTTCGCGTGTGTGTGTGTGTACGAGTGTGCAGGTGTGTACATCACACACACACGTATATCCCTGTGCAGTATGTGTGTATGTAATCTCCCTGTTTATGTATCAATATAAATATCTATCAACAAACGCAATGCGATTATTGCAAATAATGACATCGGCTCACGTTTCCATTGGCAATATTTCACACTGTTGTTGCATTACTTCATTTTATCTGTTCATCAAAACTGATTGGCTTTGACGGTATTGCAAATGCAAATGTGCCGCTTTGCGTGCATGGACCGCTGTTGCGCCCCTCTTCCTCTTTGCAAAGCATTCTCACTTCGTCCTCCAAATGCCAAACTTTGCAACATTTTCTGGTCATGTGTAGAGCACGATTTATCTTTCAGTTTCCTCGAGTCTTTTCTCCTCTGAGTATAGCCAAAGTTTGACTAAAAATGATCGTTTTATGGAAATGCAAGATAAGGGAATGTGTAGCTACGTATGGCATTCATATATGCAAATTAACGTTTAATCAAGAAACTAGGACAGTGAATGAAATCTGTGCTCCTCACACTACTTCGGTTAATCATAATCCTTCTAAGGGAAATTCCAGATAAAGGGATAAATAATTACGTATATGATTCGCATCCCTAAATTAACATTCTATCAAGATAGACTCTCCACTCTATTACAAACCAACGATCCTCGCCGAGTGTAACCTCTTGTATCATCTCCATAATCCACAACTTAGCTTTATAAACCACCTTTATAAACTCGTAGGGAAGGCGTTGATTCCGTTCCGTTTAAGGCCCTCGAATCCCTTACAGAAAGGGTCGGAGGCGAAGGACTAGCTTAGTGGGATTCGACACTCTTGAACTGAATAGGAGGGTTTTTGAAGTCACGCTAACAAAAACACACAGATACACACACACACACACACACACACACACACACACACACACACACACACACACACACACACACACACACACACACATATATATATATATATATATATATATATATATATATATATATATATATATATATACTGTATGTGTGTGTGTGTGTGTGAATGGTTAGATATTTACTGTATATAAACATATATAGGAACCACACAAATAAAAGACAGAGGGTTGTGAGATTGGTTACTGAATTGTTATATATATATATATATATATATATATATATATATATATATATATATATATTATTTGCTGAGTTGATTGTTATATTGTTTCCTGATTTGGTTGTTATCGTTTACTTGTTTATTCATTCATTGGGATTTTACTATTTTACTATTGGGATTTTACTATTAGAATGGATTGTTATACTGAATTGATATAACTAAATTGGTTAAACTGATTGTTAAATAGTTAAACTGCTTAAATCGATAATTGATTGTTTAATAGTTAAACTGATTATATCGATAATTGATTGTTAAATAATTAAACTGATTAAATAGATTGCTGAACTGAATCGACTTTCACATGGATTGAAGCTTTTAATTAAATTGATGGCGATATTTAGTAATGCTGCCTATTGTTTCTTTGATTAGTATGGTATACTAAAACTTGTTCTTGTCATGAATAAGAATTATCTTCACTTGTAAAAAAGTAAACACCGCCGTTAAATTAAAGGGAAAAGGGCGACTCAAGCCCCTAATAACTGTAGCATATGACGCGGTATTTGATAAAAAAGTGTCAAGCGATTTATAATTTTTCTTTACACAACGTACTCAAAACTCGTTAAACTCATTAAAATTACATGGCGTATCTTTTCTCATGCTCCATATCGAATTGCGTTTTCCTTTATCTTTATAATGCATATACTTTGTAAAAAGAACAAAGATTGTATCAACAAGAAATATGATCTAGAAGAATAATGACAACCCGCGTTAATTTATATCGTTATTCCTGTAATGCGATATTTCCTGACTGCATTCATGATAATGATTAAGATAATGATAATGACATGACGGTGATAATGATGACATTGATTCGGAAAAGAAAAAGATAAAAAGGGTAATGCTATTGAACATAATGATAATGACAATATTAATAATGATGATAAATAATCCTGACGCTAAAAATAATGATAATGACCCTAATTTAGGAAAAATATAATCACCATTATAATCACTACAAGACTGACGAAGTGATCACAGAGAATGATGAGACAGAGAAACCTCAAATCCAGCCAGAAACCTCACCCTGGGAGAATCCGGTGTCGGCACACAAATTCCGAGGCACTGACAGAGGTAGTTGCGTTAGCACGTTGCCTAATCCGTGGCATGACGAGGCACTCGAATTGGCACTGTGTCCCTCGTCCCTCGGGTGCCAGGGGCTCGCCGGGAACGTCTTGGGGGTGCCGGAATGGCCTCGGGTTGGAACTGGAATGGTTTCAGTGGTGCGTGCGTTCTGGCACTGCGCTCTGGCGGGGTTGTGGCGTGTGCTTCTTCTTGTGTTGTAGTGTTGGTTGGATGGTGTGGATGGTGTGGATGACAATAGTGTGTGTGTGTCACATACGTGTACCTGTATGTGTGTGGGTGTCTATACGTTTTTGCGTGTCTGTACGTAACTCTGCTGAAACTATGATGTACAAATGCGTCAAGGTTGGATGAATATGAAATCGATGTCGAAAACGCACATATAACCGCACCAAACATGCCACCTCCCCCCCCCCCCCCCAAAATAACAGGCACTCCGAACTCCCCCCCCCCCTCCCCCCGCGTGTTAGACGAATTACAACACGGAGGCTGTGGATGTTGAAGGGACACCGGCCAAGGGCGTGGGTGATTGGACGACTCAATAGCCGGAGGACTGACCTACTGTGCGGATGAGAACTGACATACTGTGCGGATGAGAACTGACATACTGTGCGGATGAGAACTGACGTACTGTGCGGATGAGAACTGACGTAAGTGCGGATGAGAACTGACATACTGTGCGGATGAGAACTGACATACTGTGCGGATGAGAACTGACATACTGTGCGGATGAGAACTGACATACTGTGCGGATTAGAACTGGCATACTGTGCGGATGAGAACTGACATACTGTGCGGATTAGAACTGGCATACTGTGCGGATGAGAACTGACGTACTGTGCGGATAAGAACTGACGTACTGTGCGGATGAGAACTGACGTACTGTGCGGGTGAGAACTGACGTACTGTGCGGATGAGAACTGACGTACTGTGCGGGTGAGAACTGACGTACTGTGCGGATAAGAACTGACGTACTGTGCGGATGAGAACTGACGTACTGTGCGGATAAGAACTGACGTACTGTGCGGATGAGAACTGACGTACTGTGCGGATGAGAACTGACGTACTGTGCGGATGAGAACTGACGTACTGTGCGGATGAGAACTGACGTACTGTGCGGATGAGAACTGACGTACTGTGCGGGTGAGAACTGACGTACTGTGCGGATAAGAACTGACGTACTGTGCGGATGAGAACTGACGTACTGTGCGGATGAGAACGGCGTACTGTGCGGGTGAACTGACGTACTGTGCGGATAAGAACTGACATACTGTGCGGATGAAAACGGCGTACTGTGCGGGTGAGAACTGACGTACTGTGCGGATGAGAACTGACGTACTGTGCGGGTGAGAACTGACGTACTGTGCGGATGAGAACTGACGTACTGTGCGGGTGAGAACTGATGTACTGTGTGGATAAGAACTGACGTACTGTGCGGATGAGAACTGACGTACTGTGCGGATGAGAACTGACGTACTGTGCGGATAAGAACTGATGTACTGTGTGGATAAGAACTGACGTACTGTGCGGATGAGAACTGACGTACTGTGCGGATGAGAACTGACGTACTGTGCGGATGAGAACTGACGTACTGTGCGGATAAGAACTGATGTACTGTGCGGATAAGAACTGACGTACTGTGCGGATGAGAACTGACGTACTGTGCGGATAAGAACTGATGTACTGTGTGGATAAGAACTGACGTACTGTGCGGATGAGAACTGACGTACTGTGCGGATAAGAACTGATGTACTGTGCGGATAAGAACTGACGTACTGTGCGGATGAGAACTGACATACTGTGCGGATGAGAACTGACATACTGTGCGGATGACTCAAGTTGAAGGGAGAATTGGGGAGTGTGTGGTTGACTTATTGGATGAGAGATTCTTTGGATTCTATGTACATATATATATATATATATATATATATATATATATATATATATATATATATATATATATATATATATATATATATATATATATATATATATATATATATATGTGTGTGTGTGAGTGTATGTG
>BOPN01007134.1:5000-7500 GCA_017312705.2 Penaeus japonicus | reverse complement strand
ATTTCGAAGTAATTTATAAAAATAACTTTTAAGTAGGTTTGATAATTTCTAAGTAAGTGACGTTTTAAGACAATTTCCAAGTAGGTTTCATAACATCACAGTAAGTAACCTTTTAAAATAATCCATCAGTAGGTATAATGACTGCTAAGTAACTTTTATAAATAAAGTCTAAGTAGATTTGATAATTTCTAAGTAAGTAACGTTTTAAAATAAAGTCTAAGTAGATTTGATAATTTCTAAGTAAGTGACGTTTTAAATTAATTTCCAAATAGTTTAAATAATATCAAAGTAAGTAATAAAAAAAAGTAATTTCTAAGTAGGTTCAATAATTTCTAAGTAAGTAAGAATTCCAAGCACCCTGTCCCATTGACGGGAAGTAATAAGATGTTCTCAGACATGGGAGAGACAATATATTATCCTGATTGGTTTACTTGCAAGATCCTTTTTATTTCGATCCAAATTGCCTATGCGGGGAAACAGCTGCAATAGCGAGTGATATTGCCCATACAAATTGATGGCATTAATCACGTGGTATGTCCTATATTATGTTGGGTATGAGGAATCGACATACATAGCCAAGTCTACTGTTTGATGTATGGCACACTGAGTATAGTGAAAGTGAAATGAAATGAAACGACATTTCCAATAATCCAAGCTGAAGGGATATAGGGTTGTAGATCGTAGAATCTTTGGATGGAATCAATCACATTTTCCAACTGGGTTTCATCGTCCTGAGTCGTATATCATTTATAGACCTTGTATGTTTTATAAGGACTTCTGAGTGGATCTCGGTGCGCACGTAATTCAGTTTCTGACATTCTTTTTCTTTCGTCTTAGGAAATTTGGTTGCTACGGACAACATGAAATTGAATAATATTGCGACGTAGCCTTGTTCATCTGAGGATATGAGATCATCGCACACAGATATGCACACACACATACACACACACATATATGCACACACACACACACACACACGCACAAATCTAATTACAGTTGCAGGCACCGTAATTTTTTACACTTATTCTTATCTCATGTCTTCATTCCTATCCCTTTCCGCATTCATATCTCTATCCTCATTCTCAGCATTATCATCTTATTTTATTCTTATTCTCATTCTTATTCTTTATTTACACTCTCTATCTTATCCTCATTCTTATATCCATTCTGATTCTAATGTATTTTCCTCATTTATATTATTTTTACCATCATACCGATTACCATTCCTATCTCTATTCCTATTTTTATTCCAGATTTCATTCCTGTTCCCGATTTATTCCTATTCCTTATTCCTATTCCTTTTCTTATTCCATTTCCTATTATTATTCCTATTCTCATCTCTGAATCCAGTTATTATTCATATTCTAATTCCTCTTCCATCTCTTACAGTCTCATTTTTATTTCTAAATCCAGTCTCTTGTTTTCACTCTTCCTCCAATTTACGCTTGACACTCTAATTCTTACTCCCAATTGACTCGTCCTATATTCTCCTTCTCCAAATCCCAATTTCCAGGACGTCCTCGCTTTACCCTCGCCATTACAGCGGAATCTAAGCTCTCTATTCACCTGTTCTTTGGGAGCGACTGGCGAGTGGGATGAGTCAAGGTCGGCTGAGTCAATGGGTAAATAGGGAGACGATGGGGAACCTCCGGAGACAGGCAGATTGAAGAGAGACTGTGACCTCGTGACTTTGGCTGTGGATGTCCTCTGGCGGTGGAGAGGATTTTTCTTTCTTTTCTGGATACGCACACAAATGTGAGTGTAATGTGTGTGTGTGTGTGTGCGTGTGTGTGCATATATATATATATATATATATATATATATATATATATATATATATATATATATATATATATATATACACACACACACACAAATATATATATATATATATACATACATATATATACGTATATATATATACGTATATATATATATATATATATATATATATATATATATATATATATATATATATATATATATATATATATATATATGTATACACAGATATATATGTGTGTGTGCGTGTGTCTGATGTGTGTGTAAGTATATATCTGTGTATGTATGTGTATCATATCCATATATGTTTATATGCATGCGTGCGTATTTGTATGTACGTGTGCGTAGTATACAGAACAACCTAAAGTCTTATTTTAGCCATGTATCAGATCCCTTCGAAGACTAGTTTCAAAAATTCAAAACAGCTTCCAGGCTCTCCATCCCCATATTGAATCTTTCAATGATATTCTTCTGAAGTTCCGCTGAGGAGAGTATCAAGTTAGTATAGGAAAGCCTTTCTTTTCAGGAATGACACAAAGACGGTGTGCGTGGCTTTCAACATGAAAAGAAAGGGAACTGAGCCAAGGGGACGACATCATTATTGTTATCATTATCATTATTATTGCTATTGTCATTATAATTATGATTGTCATTGTTATTGTTATTATCGTACTCGTTATTATCATCATCATTGTCGTTATTATTATCGTCATTACCA
>BOPN01007133.1:42500-50000 GCA_017312705.2 Penaeus japonicus | reverse complement strand
GGTCTTGATGGGTTAGCGTAGGAGGGAAGGATTCCACGTGGCATTGTAGGATGCGTGGACTATAAGGTGGGCGAGTTAGGGTGTGATTAATGTTGGTACTTCGGAACAGGTGTCACGGAAACCATCCTATGAAAGAATTCAGTCATGGTGGAATGGGAAGGGAAAGGAGGAGGAAGGAGGAGGAGGAGGACAATATGGAGGGTGAGTTTTGTTTATCTGTAGTTTCTACATAGTTACCCATTCGTCTGTCTATCAGGAGGAGGTGGTGGTGGTGGAGGAGGAGGAGGAGGGAAGAGGAAGAGGAGGAGGAGGAAGAAGATGAGGATGATGAGGAAGAGGAGGTGGAAGCGGAGGAGGAAGAGGTGGAGGAGGAGGTGGAGGTAGAGGTGGAGGAGGAAGTGGAGGAAGAGATTGAGGAGGAGGAGGAGGAGGAGAAGAAGAAAAAGGAGGAGGAGGAGGAGGAGAAGAAGAAAAAGGAGGAGGAGGAAGAAGACAGGGAGAAGGAGGAGCAAGATATGGAAGAAGAGGAAAGGAAATGGATGCCGATGAGGAGATTTATGACGAATGATTAAAGTGAGGAGAAGGAGGAGGAGGTGGAAAGAGAGTAGAAAGAAAAAAGAAGATGAGGAGCAGGAGGTGGAAAAAGAGGAGAGAGATGAAAAAGATATGGAGACGGATTACGAAGAGGAAAGAAAAGAAGATGAAAAAAAGAGGTAGAAGGAGGAAGAAGAAGAAGAAAAGTCACACCATCAGAAGGCTCCCAAGATAAATATGCCAAGAACTCCCCCCAAGCTGTCCCGTATCCCTTATCCCCCCCCTCCCCCCAGCCCGCTTCGTTCCCCAGGCCACACTTTTTTCACAGGCAACGACTTAAGACCCCGAGTGGAAGACCTGCACAGCCCTAAACATAAAGCAGTTTTGCCTTTGTAAAACCCCGAAGGAGACTGAGAGAGAACTCTGCAGCACGAAGGGAAATCAGACTGCAAACCTTTTAAGGAATATCCCAACACGTCTGGGAGAATTTCATCAACTGCAGACGCTCTTTGTCGGCTGAGAAAGGGAGGGAGAGAGAAGGAGGGAGACAGAGAGAGAGGGCGAGAGAGAGAGAGAGAGAGAGAGAGTCAGAGTGAGCGAGAGAGAGAGAGAGAGAGTCAGAGTGAGAGAGAGAAAGAGAAAGAGAGAGAGAGAGAGAGATAGTGATATATAAATAGATAGAGAGTGAGTGAGTGAGAGAGAGAGAGAGAGAGAGAGAGAGAGAGAGAGAGAGAGAGAGAGAGAGAGAGAGAGAGAGAGAGAGAGAGAGAGAGAGTCAGAGAGAGAGAGAGAAAGAGAGAGAGAAAGAGATAGAGATATATAGATAGATAGATAGATAGAGAGTGAGTGAGAGAGAGAGAGAGAGAGAGAATTAAAGAGAGAGAGAGGGAGAGAGAGAGGGGGGGGGGGGGGGGAGAGAGAGAGAGGAGCGAGAGAGGGGAGAGAAAGAGAGTAAATGGGTGAAAACACACACTTACGCACCCACGCGCGCGCAAACACACACACTCACACACACACACACACTAGGCAGTGAGTCTCGAGTAAAGAGGGACAAACACGAAGCCCGAGAGGAAATGAGCAAAATCAAGGACGAACGTCATAGCGGGCGGTAATAAGTCCAGACGCGGCGAGGAAATTCCAAAACCGCAAAGTTTGGAGTGGTTCCTTCCCAATCAAGGTTGGTCGGAGAGCGTGGCCCACTTTTTCGATAGAGGAATAATACCTTCCATCTAAGCGAGGGAAATAAGCGATTCTATTCAAGAGATTTACGCCATACCATTTACTGAAATTCGCTTTACTAAAAGGTAGATTATCTATGGAATGATAACTAGGCGTTGTTGAAGTGTCATTACAACAGGAAGCGGTGTTATGAAAGGAGGAGAGATGGATTATGAAGGGAAAAGGGAGTTAACAAGAACTTATTTCATAAAATAATTTTGACAATGTTCGTTATCAAGTGGACTTTTTACCGATTCCTGGTATACAGCAGTTAACATTAACAACATTCGATTATGAAATTCTTATGTAATTCAGACTAAGGACTTTTACCAAGAGCGCACTTTTAAGACTTTTCCAAAGCTGCCCTTGGACTTCAGTCTTACCCAAACTTAGGACTCTGTCAAATTCGGCGACATGAGAGAAGGATCTTTCTGTGGCAAATCTTCTTCACACTTGAGATGTCGGCGAAGTGTCGTGCTCTCCGGCCTGGGGCAGATAGAGCGAAAAAGGTCACGCTGAAACCTATTGATAAAGAGATATATCTTTCGATGAAAGTTAGTTGAGGTCAGTAGTTCTCAATCTTTTATTTTATGTATCTATTATTATTATCATCATTATTATCATCATCATCACTAGTGTGTGTGTGTGTGTGTGTGTGTGTGTGTGTGTGTGTAGCTGTAACCGCGACCCCATTGGTTTCATGAAAGTATAGAAAATGCTAAAATATCAATGAGCATTTATATATATATATATATATATATATATATATATATATATATATATATATATATATATATATATATATATATATATATATATATATATATATATATATATATATATATATATATATATATATATATATATATATATAACCAAGTACGAACATGTAAATAAATTAAACATTTCCTTCGTGAAAAGATATTCTGTCCCATTCTACAGGCTACTTAACTAAAACGTTAATCTCCTTCTGACCAGTTTCATGATAACATATTGGTAATATCCATAATCACATGCTGGCAACATCATAAATACGGAAATTAGACCTGCACATCATTTTGAGGGCTTGGCGGACATAGGAAAAAAAGCGTGACGACCCAATGTAAAAAAAAAAGAATCTTTTTTCATTTACAAAAAAATGTTTCTGTAAATATTTTACCAAAACATTATGTAAAAGAATGGGAAAACGTGTATACTATTTCTTTTTTTTCTTTTTTAGTTTCTATTTCCAATCTTTTTGGGAAGAAACTTGAAGGTAATTTGTTGTAGAGGGTATTTGTTTCCTTCTTTTTCTAAATCATACGATTGTGTACAGATATTTAAACATAACTAGTACAGTAAAATGCTCAAATAACGTTCGTAACACGAATTAACATACCTTTGTTTGAAAATATATAATGAAAAAAACTATTATAATTGCATGCAACTGACACAATATAATTTCATAAAAGCGGCAAATGTTTAAAGACCAACTTACGATACAAAGGCCGGCACTTAAACATCTATGAGATCTTGTTATTTCAGTTTCACAAAAATGCTAATGATTAATCCAATTACTTAGGGATATATTTCACGTGACCAATCTATACAAAATAATTATAGATTATAAGGTCATTGAAAGTTCATCATGATATATCGTTTTTATAAATAAGTAATAAACTCAACTTGTAAGACTCAATTTTCCACGTTGGCTCTTGACCAATTTCAAATAAATTAGTGATAAGCATGCAATAACCTAAAAAAAATTATATCCCCTTAAAAAAATCCTATTGATCAGCATATAGTAGAATACAAAATTAAATTATTCCTAAGAAAAATATCAATCAATTAACTTACAAGACAAAAGCTGATGTTTTTTTTTCGAATTAGAGAGCAAGATTTCTTTTTTTTTTGACTGGTAACATTAACATGAAGCCATGGACAGAATTATCCATATATTCCATTTGCAATGCCTGAAAATCATTAGAATAAAATCATCTTTGAATACATTTCAAGACTGTTGCTTAATGAGCAGGGCTAACTCTTAAGTTTGTAATATAATAATAATAGCCTCTTAAATATGTATTATGTTGCTGTAAACTTGGCCAGGCTGGTACCTAATTTGGGGATGTAATTGACAACCGAAAACAATTCTACTGTAAATTCAATACCAAAAACATCATATTTCACATGACCTAATGCCTTTTTTCTAATGCTGTAACATTCACTTCTCCATCAAAAACGCACCTGCTTTCTCCCAAAACATTTAATATGATGTGACAGCTAAGAAACAAATCCACTACATATTAAAGATAAATACTCACTATATAGACTGAAAATGAAGAATGTTAAATATTCGTGGAGCTCAGAAGCTTTGGTAATGTTAGAACAGGCAAGTTGCCTGTTGATGCTGTTCAATACATGTTGCCTGAGGCAACATGTATTGAACAGCATCAAGAATTAACGGTTGACGCGCAGCGGTTCAAAACAAAACAAACAAGTGACGGTCGTGATGCGCAATATATCGTTGTTGCCTACTGCCTTTACCTCTTTTACTCTGTATGTATCCCATTCGTTATGATTCCTTATTTTGCCGTACTACTAAACATAAGCAAAGGAACAAAATGTATTACTTACCGTGGAATTCGATGTCTTCTTCCACGTGGAACTTTTAACGTAAATAGCTCATCGTCTTCCTTTTATACAGATCGGTATGGTGGTGCTTAGGTAACCGAAACTAATAAAATGTCCGCGATTTCTTTCAGGTTCATAACCCTAGGTAACAAAATGTTAAGATGAATACAGAATGATATGCATAAAACAGTACCTGACAGTTTTACTGAATGAGGTTGCCAGATGTCGCATGTGTGATAAAGAAAGAAAGAAAAACACGGATAGAGTTTTTAAAACGAATTTCTAAGGTAATTCTTGCATCAGAAAAAACAAATAGGGGAAAAAAGTGCAACAAAGTCAAAATGTGATATATTACAGTATTTTTTTATGTATTTCATTATATAGTACTAAATTAATATCGACATTATATAAAGAGTCCTTTTGTCTAAGCAAACATTCAATATTGCATTCTTATTCATCCAAGAGTGAATCCAAGGTATCAAGACATCAGAAATAAAATGTATACCTTAGACAACAATTCTGTTCTGTCTTTTTAATTATAGAGTTTCCCCTGTCGGTATTTATTGAAAAAAATATTGTTAGAAAACAAATTCTTTTTACAGTGCAGGCTGTAGAGCATGACAATAAAATTATGTGTGTAGCCTGTGCAAAAATCAGGGTACATTGGTATACATATATGCGTCACTGTGAAAATACCTCAAATACCTTTTTTTAAACATGGTGTGCAATTTTGGCAGCAACATGTACGATTTGATTGAATAGTCATACGTCAATCCATCTAACGTGATGACAATATTAATATGTACTGTGTGCGTGGAGCTTAAATCTAGTTTTATTGCTGGTGTGTTGCGGATATCATCGTCCACATTCTTAATATCATTACGATGATCATCATCCTAATGATTATTATCTATTTTTTCTAAGACTGATGCTGTTCTTGTCGAGTTATTTCAATCACCATTGTTATCATTTTATTCTATATTTTTATGACCACAGTTGAAGAGGGAGCTTGTGTTAGAGACCGTGCATAATTATTTAATAGTTTCTCGTCGTGCCGGTTTGTCACCAGGATTTACGCAAAAGGCTACTGATTTGTGTGGTGATTAATAGGGGATTAGCGTCCCGACCAAGGATGAAAGGAATAATCACTATAGCAAGGCTGGGTATGCTAAGCGCTCACTGATGGTTGGGAGAGAGAGAGAGAGAGAGAGAGAGAGAGAGAGAGAGAGAGAGAGAGAGAGAGAGAGAGAGAGAGAGAGAGAGAGAGAGAGAGAGAGAGAGAGAGAGAGAGAGAGAGAGAGAGAGAGAGAGAGAGAGAGAGAGAGGGGGGGGGGGGGAGGGTGAGGGAGAGAGAGAGAGAGAGAGAGAGAGAGAGAGAGAGAGAGAGAGAGAGAGAGAGAGAGAGAGAGAGAGAGAGAGAGAGAGAGAGAGAAAGAGAGAGAAAGAGAAAGAAAGAGAGAGCAAGAAAGAGAGAGCAAGAAAGAGAGAGAGAGAGAGAAAGAGAGAGAGAGAGAGCAGATACACACATTTAAGCACGAATACATTATATTTAATCTAAAGGGATATTATATTCGAACTTTGCCATTTGATTTGTTCTGTTATTATTGTTCAACGAGTATGAGTCAATTGTAATGATCTGTCTTGCAATATAGCAATTTAATGATACGAAGGGTATCCATTTGCATGATCAACAACGACGTAAATAGGTCTGGCTTTCATACACTCTTAAGTGAAAGAACAGTGCAAGCAAGTTTGTATTCTGCCGCTTGTTAGAAAAAAAGAAAAAAGAAAAAAAAATTGACAAAGAGTGTTTGAAGTTAACGAGACTATTGATGTAGAATATTAATAGATAACACAATGGAATGAAATATGTTTGCTTTGATAGAAGATAGAACATTATTAGGAGCTTATTATAACAAAGTATTACTTATAGAAAATAAATGTTTTAGAAAGATTATCATATCTATAAGATAACTAAGTAGATAGATTGTATATAGATATATAAATCATATATAGAACACCAAAATTGATATAAAAAATAAGCGATAGAAGGCTGAAGACAGATCATTGGATAGCAGAAAGTACACGAAAGAATGAATAAACAAATAAATAAAGTGAACAATAAAAAACAAAAACAAAACCAAACTGAAAAAAAAAGGAAAATGCAGAACTGAGATTTCATTCAAGGTATTAAAAGTGCCATCAACAAAGAAGAAACGGTTTAAGATTATTATTATTTTTTTTTTTTGTCATAAGCGAAATTAGAAGATTAAAGAAATATATTAGCTGTACATCTAAAAGAGAGGGAAATGCTTGGATAAAAAAGGGGAAAATTTAGAAGAAAAAAAATTGTAAGATACAAGTAACTTTATAGCGCAAGGCTACTACCACTATTGATAATAATGATAATGATAATGATATTAATAGCAGAAATAAGGAGAATAATGAAAAATAAGGAGAATAATGATAACAATGATAAGGATAGTTAGGATGACAATTTTCCAATAATAAGGGAAGTGATAATAAAAGTAATGATGATAGTAATAATAATGATGATAAGGTGATAATAATATGGATGATAATACAAAATGATAGTATAATAATAATAATAATAATAATAATAATAATAATAATAATAATAATAATAATAATAATAATAATAATAATAATAATAATAGTAATAATAATAATGATGATGATAATAACGATAATAACGACAACAACAATAATAGCAATACAGAAGAAAGAAGAAAAATTACAAGAAAAGGGGGCTAGATGGATACTGAACCTCGCTTTAGGAAAGAGAACCGAAGTCCACTGAATTCACTGACAATAGACCAAAATGCGGAATAAAAAGGAAAATAAGAAAATAGAACAGTTAATGCAGATGTAACCGATATCAACTTACTAGTATTGGTAGGATTAAACGAAACGAAAAAGTAGGGAGAGAAAACGAAACAAAAGCCAACAGAAAACAAAGGAGAGTAAGGTATAAAAGAATTAGAAAACGTACTTAAGGAAAAGAATCAAGTCAGATGGATTTAGTGGAAAAAAGAGGAAATGGAATCAGTGATAAAACAAGTCACTTTAAACTATAATTCAAAGCATAAGGAGTTATGAAAGAATGAACAATTA
>BOPN01007133.1:32500-35000 GCA_017312705.2 Penaeus japonicus | reverse complement strand
GGGATAAAAAGGGTGGTTGAATATCCATACAATACTTAGATATATGTAAGTGCACATATGAAACCACCTTTTAGTCAACCATACCCGATTAAATCTCTTTGAATATGAACAAAAGCGTAATTGCTATAAATTATAACAAAACTATACATTTTATATCTTTATATTTCTATGGTATTTTATATTTCTATGTGTTTATACATTTGTACGCACACACACACACACACACACACACACACACACACACACACACACGAGTATACGCCTAAATTCTGTGTCGACATGTTTTCCAATCAAAAAAGCAACATATGTTTGAATTCAAAAAGAGGAAGTCCTGTTATTTCTCTTCTCTCCAACGTACCATGTCCAGAAATGACGGCTTGGTCAGACAGTTTCCTTCCAGCTATCAGGCTATTAGTGTCATTTCATTTGACGCATATTTTGTTTTTCGTGGATAAAAATACATAGGCTTGAGAGACAGAGATGGAGGGAAAGAGGGAGTGAAAGAATTAGAGAGAATGAGAGGGAGAGGGAGTGGGGTAAGGTGAAGAGATTGAGAATGAGAGAGAGAGAGAGAGAGAGAGAGAGATAGATAGATAGATAGATAGATAGATAGATAGAGAGAGAGAGAGAGAGAGAGAGAGAGAGAGAGAGAGAGAGAGAGAGAGAGTGGGGAATAATAATGATATAGAGAGGGAGAGGTAGTGAAAGAATTTCCACGCCACTGTCGTCCTTGTTTATGTCAACGTAAATCTGACGTTCCGGATATGCTAACGACAGCCTAATGGTCTGGAAGTCACTGATCATTTCAAATAACTGCAACGCAACAGTACGCAGTTGCAACAGGGATGGGAAAAAAATATATTGCCTGTGTTATCGCTTTAATGAGACACGGTGGACGAATTCCGTTTTTTTTTTTTGTTTTTTTTTTAATAATATAATTTCTTAGCGAATTATCTATATGAATAAAACAGCAGTCGTGAAAGCACCAGCACATACTTTATTTGCTTTCTTTCTCTTTTTATTGGGATTCTGTATTTGTTTATATGTTGTATTTTCAAAGAGATTTACCCATTGTTTTTTGTCGTTTTTAATCTACTTCGTTTGTAATTATTATGTTAATGTCATCGATCCTATGTTTATCTCTATTATCAATGATCATTATCATTATCAAGATATTGCAAATAACTACTACTACCAGTAATAATAATAGTAATAATAACAGTTCTGACAATAGTAATTGCTATCTTTATAATTAACTTTATCATTATTATTACCTTCATTGATATTTTATTGCTGCTGATATTACTACATAATCCAATCATTATTTCCATGACTATTGTCATTATCACTATCATCATTTTTTGAATTTCGAGCTAAATGCACAACTATACTTTTCTCCCCCGTTATTTTAGTCACAAAAAATATCCTTTTTCTGTTTTTTAGATTATGCTGTTAACGACAATTTTTTTTTTCTCATTTATCTAAATTTATATTTTAGTTTATTCCGTTATTATTTACCTTGTAATTACGATTATTGAACTTGAAATCATGTGAATAAAAATAGGTATTTCGTTTTGTCTTTCTGTTAATTTCATTGCCGTTATATCATGACTTTTCTGGAGTCTGTTATTCAGTAATCTGTTGTGATGATTTTGTTACAGATATTTCAAAAGAATGTTTAAAAAATAAGTCTCTTTCCTTGACTGCATTAGGCAGTTAGGGTAAATCTATGTTTATTTGCCAATTAATCTATATGCAGGAAAATGCTTACTTAGTGCCAATGTGGGCTAAATAGATCAGAAGGGGACGAGAATGGGTGCGGAGAGCGTCTTATATGCGCACTTAGTCTGATTCTGTTCATTCCTGGCTTAATACCCTTAACTGAAACTAACCTAACCTAAGTTGTCGTGTAATGCGAAGTCGAGAACGAACAGAATCTGACGAAAGCGAATAAACCCTCCCCCCTCCCCCCAACCCCCCACATCCTGCAACACAGACTGAAGGTCCTGACCCGGATAACTTTGACTTTGACGACTTTAACTTTGATTGTTTGATGTATCATATAGCAACAAAAATATTTGAGGACTCTGACTTTGACGAGTAACGCCATACTTTTCTCCGTAAGGTATACTATATCAGCTTTACATAATCTTAGGTAAGGTTAGTTTAAAGCTTCGTCCAGTCAATACGACGCCACGAAGGAAAGAAATCAATCGATTACTCAGTGACTAAAAACTATTTCAACTTTGTAATCAAATGTGTGTCTAGTAATCATACGAAGCCGTCTGTTTAACAATCCTTTTTTATTTGTCTCTGTATGTATGCGCCTCACCAGCCTTCCAATATTCCATCAATGTCATGAAAGGTCGAGAATTTCCCCACGCGCTCCTGACCTCTGACCTTCCCTGAGGTCATTGCAGAGTATCATGGCGTGATGTGTGCCGGGGCGAAGGTAAATAACCAGTTATCATAAGGGTACAGGAAGGACTGGCGAGACGAG
>BOPN01007133.1:12500-17500 GCA_017312705.2 Penaeus japonicus | reverse complement strand
ATCCTCTTTATTATAGGTAATAATGGTAATGTGGACCAAGTTGAGGAAGTGGAGGAGGTCTGTCTGCCACGTTTAGTGGTGAGAGATAGAAGGATCCAGTTGTCATGCAGTCAGAAGAGGAGTTCTTGAAACGTTATCAACTGCCAAAGCAGTGCACCAGAAACCTGCTTCAGAAAATCAGCAGAAAATTACCCACAGCAAGAGATGGCAGAGGTAATTATTCTTCTTTCAAAATAATGCTGGTTATACAAAATATTATTAGTATAAATATGATATAAAATGTATATACTAATGTATGGGTGTGTGGAATTTAAACTATGGTGCTGATACATATTTTCTTTTATTTTTAATAGGTTGCAGCTTGTGTTATGTTGCATAATCTAGCCACAACTGAGAATATTGATATTGCCAAAGAAGAAGACACATATGAACTGAGAGCATGATGCAGTACACTGCGAAAATAATGATAATCGTTTAGGGTTTGATGTCAGAAAATGTTTGTGAACAATGGTTTTAGGATGGCTTAGCAGTCAGAGAATTTCTGGATGAATCATTAATTTCCACTTTAAGCATATTTCTACTTACTTTATATTACCTGTATATTAAAAAGAATTGCTTATAGTAAATTGCAGTAATTATTTTTGGTATCAGGAACCGTCATATCAAACATTGTTTATAAGTGAAATAAGACCTTGTCAGAAACCTTGTCAATCAGTGTTTTTTTTCTGATTCTTTATTAGTAAGATGAGACATATTTTCTGTTTTGAAATATTTCCTTATCAATGGAACCATAGGAGATGTCAAGATATATATATATATATATATATATATATATATATATATATATTTTTTTTTTTTTTTTTTTTTTTTTTTTTTTTTTTTTTAAGTCGCAAATAACTATGTGCAGATTTTTTCTCTCTTTTTTGTGTGAAATACGACTTGTCTATTTACTTATATTTAGTTATCTACTTAACTGGGAAATGTCTAGATTTTTACATTTTCCTTTTTGATGTCTGAAGTCATGTTATTTAGTCTGTTGCATTAGTTATTAGTGGGATATGAATTTTCTAGTAAAAACATTTAAATTATATATGCAAAAAGAGGCCTTTGCATGTATGTTTTTGATTACTTTTATCATAAGAATGAAATAAAAGAGCTATGTAGATTTTGTTGTTTTATTTCATGCTTTTGCAGCATTTATGTTTTTTCCAGATTTTGTGCCGTGAAGTTGCAAATATTGCTTTGCATCACCTAAAAATGAAATTATTTCATCTGCAACCCTTTAAAGTCACTTGAAACTCTTTCTGCAGATGCACGAACTGCTTCACAAGACTTGGAGAATTCCTTTCTAATTTCATTCGCCTATAAGAGTTGGGCATCATGGAGCTTTTTGTTGTTCAGGCTAATAGCCTTGTAGCATTACTCCCTCTCTGAGATTTGGTCCCTCTTTTTGCCCTTCCTATGAGTTGTTGAAGAAGGTGATGAAATGGTTGAAGGAGATGGTGGTTCACCACAGGCAGATGGTGGAACTGGGGTCAGTGGTGGAGCTGTTGGCAGAGAGGGTTTTCTAGGAAGTAAAGGAGGTCCTAGAGGGCTTGGAATTGCAGGAGGTATAGAAAAGTCCTGCTGTCTGAATGAAGGACCTTCATCAACCCATTCTGAAATTGACATAAATGAAGAAATGATAGCGATTAAACGTTTTAAAATCTGTTTCTACAGAGTTACATGTGTGGGTGGGTGACAGACATACACATATTTGGCGTAGCTGATTCTGAATCATATCAAAGAATGTAGATGAAACGCTGACACAAGAGAAAACATAATTCTAATATTGCAACTGCTTATCGTTGATTTCTAACCTGAATTGTTTGCTAATGCCTCGTGTTTATTCATGAGTAATCTCTTAATATAATTCAAATAAATTATCCTTTATCACAATATGTATGTTTAATATAATAAACACGCAGAAAACGTTCAATATTACTTACGTTTCGCGCATGTACTCCCAAGCTCGATTTAGCTGAGTTGCTGTATAGATGGCATTAAAGCTGGCAGTTATGCTCTCCCGTGCTTGCTGCTTGCGACTGATGATCCCAGGGTCGTACATTTTTAATCTATGCGATGACTATGGTCAGCGATTAGAGAAATCAACATTTTTCTCTGATTTTCCGTGAGCGAACTAGTTTTATCCTTCCCGCTCGCCATGGTTGTTCGATCATCTGGCGCGCTTTCTGCGTACGCAGGGTTACCAACTGTTGCAAATATTCGGACCGCCCGAAAACGTTTTGGGGCCGGCTCACCCCACTGCCTTGACGTTTGAAAAAATCGATTTGAGTTTTCGGGCCGGCCCCACGCAATTTATTTTCGGGTTGGTAACGCCCGAAACCTGATGTTTAAAAAAACGGCCCAAAGTTTCGTCTAGACACAGTGAGCCAAAAACCTCCCCGCGTCGTTCAAGAGAATCCTGGTGTTATTGAAAACTGCTCAGGGCCAAGTCGACGAATGGTAATGTATTGAACTGCGAGGAAGGATGAGAGAACACTTACACGTCACTCTCTCCTGAGGTCGACAGCCGCGACCACCTTGCCTGGAGAAGGTAGTGTTTTTGTCCGAACTTTTTGTTTCTTGTGATTGGACTCGGGATGGGGGGGAGGGGGGTGGGGGGAGAGGTAGTGTTTCTGTAGGTATTTTGTGGTGTTTCTGATTTGGTGTTTGTATTGTTACAGAGGGATGTGCCTATGTTAGTTCTATGTTGTTAATGACTAGAATTGTTTGCATTATTAGTGATTTTGTACTTTGCGTTGCTAGTTGTTAGAAGTTTGTTAAGTATACACCTGCTTTATGGTCAATACTAGTTTATTAATAAAAGGGGAAATCGTCACAAATACAACACGACAATATACACATATGTACAGCATGGGCCCGTTGATTCGTAAATGTAAACAAAGAAAGGTCTCTATGCGGACCATGTAGCAAAACATAAATCATTGTCTATGAGGGTTAACATTTCGGTTTGGTTATACATGTTGCAACGATACAGCATAGGGATTGTATTGTTGGTGAGTAAAAGTGATAATATTGTACTTTTTTTAAGGGATATTGTTATAGAGTCAATGTGATAAAGTCAGTAACGCTCACGTAAGTAATAACAATAATAAACATAATAGTATTAGTGTAATGATATAATGTAATAGATAATCCATTTTGTTAGCGTGACATACTTGGAAAAGGACGTCTTATCAAAGAGGCAGATGCCGCCGGGTCGATAGCGAGAATAAATAGAAGCGAAGATATAGACTTTGGAGGCGAAGATAGTGATATAAAGGGCTGAGTTCGAAGTTAAGGTTAAGAAAGAGAGAGAGAGAGAGAGAGAGAGAGAGAGAGAGAGAGAGAGAGAGAGAGAGAGGGAGAGAGAGAGAGAGAGAGAGAGAGAGAGAGAAAATAAGATAGAGAGAGAGAGTGAAAGAGAGAGACAGAGAGAGAGAGAAATAAATGACGAGATAGAAGATATGAAAAAGAAAAAGAGAAATACAATAATACCTGAGCAGGGAAAATAGCTTGAGAGAAAACAAAACAAAACAAACAATAAAGACGTGAAACTCGTCTTTTCCGGGAACAAAGTCAGTCTATAATGATCGAATCAATCACTAATCAGGCACTGACAAGAAAGGTCTGATGATTACGTCCGGGGGAACTTGCAACTTCCTCGATGTTGCAAACTCATCGAGTCGTAGTATTAATAATTATAATAGTTTTTTCTCTATTTTAGCAGTATCGTCATCGTCATCGACATCATCCTCTTCATTATCATTATCATCATCACCACCACCATCACTATCCGCATGAGCATCACCATCGCCATCATCATCATCTTCACCATCACTATCACCTTCGTCATCATCATCACCCCCCCCCCCATCATCACTATCACCTTCGTATTCACCATCACCGTCAATTTCATCATCACAAAAGCCATCGACATCATATCAATCTGCGAGGTTTGTTAAGCTATTGCACATCATTACCAAAACAGATACAGGAAAAAGGAATAAAGGGAGGAAAGAGGAGAGGGAGGATGAGGAGAAAGAGGAAAGGGGGGGGGGGTGATGGAGAGAGGGAAGAAAAGGGGAAGAAAAAGGGAGAGGGAAAGCGATAGAGGGATGGAGATAAGGAGGGAGGGAGGGAGAGAGGAAGGGGAGAGAATGAAAGAGGAACGGGGAGCGGGAGGAAAGGGGGAGGTAAAATGAGAGAGAGAGAGAGAAAGAAAGAGAGAGAAAGAGGGAAGTAGTGTGTGTGTGTGTGGGGGTGGGTGTGTGAGAGAGAGAGATAGAGAGAGAGAGAGAGAGAGATGGAGAAGTGAGAGAGAAACGGAGGAAGTGTGTATGTATGTGAGAGCGAGAGAGAGAGAGAGAGAGAGAGAGAGAGAGAGAGAGAGAGAGAGAGAGAGAGAGAGAGAGAGAGAGAGAGAGAGAGAGAGAGAGAGAGAGAGAGAGAGAGAGAGAAAGAGGGAACGACAAAAAAATTGGGGGAAAGGAGAGGGAAAGAAGGAAGAAATAAAGAAATAAAGACAAAAACAGAGAACAAAAAGAGTAAAGCAAAAACGAGAACCATAGAGAGAAAGAGAAAGAGTGGAAAGTCAATTAAAGTCAAAGCGCTGTCCTGTGATAAGAAAATAAAAAGTCTTTTCGCATGTGTTTGATAATGAGCATATTCTCTGGACTGGATGAATAAATAACAAATATGAACTGATATTGATACCAATAATCATTATATATACATGTGTACTGCTATGATACATATTATTTTGATTATCGCTTTTATTCATTATAATGATAGTAACAATAATAACAATAACAAAAAAGATAATGATAATAATAGCAATGATAATAATGAGAGTTATGATAACACTAACAGAAATTATAACGACAGTAACAATTGGATAACATAATTGGATATGAATAAAAGACATACATAGTTGGACTAAACAGCCTTGTGATAAA
>BOPN01007132.1:56101-58601 GCA_017312705.2 Penaeus japonicus | reverse complement strand
AGAGGCAGAGGCAGCGACAGAGATTGAGACAGAGACAGAGACTCAGACATAAGCAGCGACAGAGACAGAGACAGAGGCAGAGATAGAGACAGAGATAGAGGCAGAGGCAGCGACTGAGACAGACAGAGACAGAGAGAGAGACAGAGACTGAGACTGAGACAGAGAGAGAGACAGAGACTAAGACAGACTGAGACTGACACAGAGACAGAGACAGAGGCAGAGATAGAGATAGAGACATAAGCAGCGACAGAGACAGCGACAGAGACAGAGACAGAGACAGAGACAGAGACAGAGACAGAGACAGAGACAGAGACAGAGACAGAGACAGAGACAGAGACAGAGACAGAGACAGAGACAGAGACAGAGACAGACGGAGAGACGGAGAGACAGAAGGCGAGAGAAAGAGAGAAAGAGAGAGAGAGAGAGAGAGAGAGAGAGAGACAGACCATAAAGGCACGAAGATGATCGACAACATAACCTGTACACCTCCCCCCCCCCCCTCCCCCCATTCTTACCATGCACTTTTCTCAGAGGGAAGAGCGCGTCACAGGAACCGCCTCACACGAATCAGAGGTCACGAAAGATCCCCAAGGACGACCGGCGGCAGTAAGTGGCAAGATCTCTCCTTGACAGTGACATATGTCGGGGAGCGAGAGAAGGAAAAAAGGAGAAAATCTGTCTCTCGCAAACCACCTGTGCCTTTCTCACAGGGCCGAGTGTGGGAGAGGCGATGGCGCTGAACACGGGGAGTGTGTAGCTGATTTCGTGTTCAAGATTTCGTGTGTTCGTGTGCGAGGTTTTCAGCGTTTTGGGCTGTGTTCGTTCGTGGGGTTTCCTTGTTTGTTTGGCTGTTTGGAGGGCTGTGTCGTTGCTCTGAGAGGGAAGAGGAGGGAGAGAATCTGTGATAAAAAGGAATGCTATGAGGATATTGTCTCTCTATCTATCTTTTTTCTCTTTCTCTCTCACTCTCTCTCACTTTCTATCTCATTCTCTGTCTCTCTATTTGTCTATCTATCTACACACACACGCACGCACACAAGCACAAGCACAAGCACACACACACACACACACACACACACACACACACACACACACACACACACACACACACACACACACACACACACACACACATACATACACAC
This sequence comes from Penaeus japonicus, assembly GCA_017312705.2. Classification (NCBI taxonomy): domain Eukaryota; kingdom Metazoa; phylum Arthropoda; class Malacostraca; order Decapoda; family Penaeidae; genus Penaeus; species Penaeus japonicus. The sequence continues at coordinate 57,456 of BOPN01007132.1, read as the reverse complement.
ACACACACACACACACACGCACACATAACATTGTATTTCAGACATGTTATGCACCAAATACTTGAGGTTATATAACCACGAAGCTGTTAAAGCTCCGAGATTTCAGAAAGGAAGGGTAAATGCCTCGGCATATTTCCTGGCGCCAAATTAAGTAGTATATCTACCTCATGGACTCCATTTGGTCACGTGACTCAGTGGCTGCGAAGTGGTCCAACAGGATCTCTTTAATTCCGTTGGCCATCATTATTCATGTACATATAAATAAGATCTGATTTAGGTTCTTGTCCTGAGGCAGTGATTCACGTCGCGGGGGTACCCTCCCTCTCTTGTCTCTTCCCTTCCTCTTTTCCGTCTTCTCTCTACCCCGTTTGCTCCCCTCCCTTCTCTTTCCCATTTCCCCCTTCCTCGCTCCTCCTTTTCCCCTTCTTCCCTCCTCCTTTCTCCCTCCTCCTTGGCTCACCCTTCCCTCACCCTTCCTCCCTCCTCCTTCCCTCATCCTTTCTCCCTCCTCCTTGGCTCACCCTTCCTCCCTCCTCCTTCCTTCACCCTGCCGCCCTCCTCCTTCCCTCCTCCCTCCTTCCCTCACCCTTCCTCCCTCCTCCTTCTCCCACCCTCCTTCCCTTCTTCTTACTTCACCCTTCCGCCCTCCTCCTCCTCCCCTTCCTCCCTTTTCGTCCCTCACACTTTTTCCTTCTCTTTACTCCGCCCCTCCTCCCCTCCCTTCTCATTTACTTGAACTTGCAAACCGACACTTTTAGCGTTGATCGTCGCACCACGTTACGGTCTGGTGGTCTTTTGGTGGGGGTGAAGGGAGGAGGTGGAGAGGGAGAGGAAGAGGGAGAGGGAAAAGGGAGAGGGAGTGGGAGAGGGAGTGGGAGTGGGAGTGGGAGCTAGAGGATGAAGATGGAGGGGGACTTGGAAGGGTGGGGGTGGAAGAGAGAGGGAGAATAAGAGAGTGAGTTAGTAGGTGGGGGTAGGGTGAGGGAGAGGGAGAGATAGAAAATGAGAGGTATATGAGAAAAAGACAGAGAAAGTCAGAGACAGTGACAGACACAGACAGACAGACAGACAGACAGACAGAGAAAGGCAGAGACAGAAAAACAGACAGAGACAGAGAGAGGGAAAGGGTAAGTGGTGAGGCTAGGTTTGAGGTAAATGTTGGCGTGGTTGTCATATTTTTTTTTTCCTTTCTGCGTTGTGTCCGGAATATTTAGGTCAAACTGAAGGACTGGCGTAATCACCAATTCCTTGGGTCGTGTGGGTTTAATTTCACTTCGATGCAGGCGGTTGAATGCAAGTTGAATATTGCTTGAGCTTACGGTGACTGTATATTGGATGTGTGGCGTTTTTGGATT
>BOPN01007132.1:35000-40000 GCA_017312705.2 Penaeus japonicus | reverse complement strand
GGTTGGCCGCCTTCCTCACACCCCTTCCCCCTCACACCTCTTTCTACTTTCCTCTTCCCCCTGCCCCTACTTTTCTACTTCCATTTTTCTACTTTCAAACCTCTTCTTTTCTACTTTTCTATTGTCCTCTTTTCTACTTTCATCTTCTCTCCCTTTCTACTTTACTCTTCTCCTCCTTTCCACTTTCCTACCTTCCCTGTCTACTTTCTAATTATCCTTCTTAGTTCTACTTTCCAATTTTCCCTCCTGTCTACTTCCCTATCTCCATCTCCTCGTTTTCTTTTTTCCTACCCTCCCCCTTTTCTACTACCTTTTGTTTTTTTCCTTCCTTCCCCTACTTTCTATCTTCCTATTCTTCCTTCTTTCCTACTCTCCTCCTTTTCTACTTTCCTATTCTCTTTATCTATTTCCCGCAGTCTCTTCGTTGTCTGCCTCCTTACCTTCCTTCTTTTTACGTTGTTATCTACGTTTTTTTTTTCTTTTTGTCTCCTCCCTCCCTCTTCCTGAAATCCCTCCTTTTCTGCTTCCCTGCTCTCCCTTTTTCTCTCTTTTTCTCTCTTCATTATCTTCCTTTCTCCCTTTTTCTCTCTTCCCCATCTTCCTTTCTCCCTTTCCTCCCTCGTTCTACGTTCCTGTCCTCCCTTTCTTCTTCTCCACCTTCTTTCCTTCCCTCTCTTCCATCCTTCGTTCTACCTTTTTGCCCCCCTCCTTTCTCCCTTCTTTCCCTTTCATCCCCTCCTTTTCTTTCCCTTTCATCCCCCCTTTTCCTTTGCTTCCTTTCATCTTTTTTTTTCTTCTTCACTTCCTTCTTCTCACCCTAACCTTCACATCCTTCTTCTCACCCTTTCCTTACTCTCTCCCTCACCCCCCCATCCCCATCCCTCTCATACACTCCCTCCTGTTAGGTCAGCTGGGAGGAAGGCAAGGGAGAAAGGGAGTGTTAAAAGGTTTGTACAGACGGTGCAGATGGTGCAGAGGGAGGGCCTTGTCGGGGGAGTGTTGTGTTGGCAAAGAGGTGGGGTGATTGGATAGGGAGGGGATGGAGAGGGAGAGGGGGGGAGAGGGAGTGACTGAGTGACTGAGTGAGAATGAATGAATAATGAATGAATGAGAGAAAATACACACACACACACACACACACACACACACACACACACACACACACACACACACACACACACACACACACACACACACACATATATCTTCTGTCGCTTCCCTCCACATGCATTTATGAGGCTGTGCCTGCGTTTGGCTTGTTCACATGCATATTTGTATATTTTTGGAAAGGCGGTTGCTTCCATGCATGCAAAGGTGAAGAGGGCAATTAGGCTGTCTGACTTGGTAGGTAAAAGGTGTGGGAAGGTGAGGGGGAGAGAGAAGGTGAGGAGGAGGTGGAGGGAGATTGGGAGGGAGAAGGGGAGGGGGAGGGAGAGGGGGAAGGGGAGGAGGAAGAGGAGGAGAAGGAGAGGGAGAGGGAGAGGGAGAGGGAGAGGGAGAGGGAGGAGGAGAGAAGGAGAGAGGGAGGGAGAGGGAGAAAGAGAGGGAGAGGGGAAGGGGAGGGAGAAGGAGAGGGGGAGGGAGAAGGAGAGGGCGAGGGAGAATGAGAGAAGGAGAAGGAGTGGGATGAAGAGCGAGAGATTCAGATTTTTCAGATTAAGCAATTTTTTTTGGTCTAAAAATATATTAGAAATTGCTCAACAAAGTAAAGGTTGTTACGACCAGGCTCTTTGACAGAAATGAGTCCTAATATATACTGAGAGAGAGAAAGAAAGAAAGAAAGAAAGAAAGGGGAGATCTTGCATAGGGTAGGCTTGAGGTGTTTACCTTGTGCACGTTTGTTTGTTTTCTTTCAAGTATATATATTTTTTTGTCGTAATTCCTCTTCTAATCTAATCGTAGAAATGTGCACATTCCATTACGCAATCACTTTATTTACCATTATTATTTTATTTACTTAATTGTTCTCGTTCTTGTTCTTGTTCTTGTTCTTGTTCTTGTTCTTGTTCTTATTCTTGTTATCCTTCGTCGCCTTCACTAACTGTCGAAGCAACTCATGTTCTGGGAACCGGAGTCAATAAGCAACAGGAACTTGTTTTATTCCCCTTCCTTGGCTTCTCATTTTTTTCGCCGTTCTTCCGCTATTCCTCGTCCCCTCTCCCGTTCTTCCTCTCTTCCTACTTGCGCTTCCTACTCACCCTTTCTCTTCTTCCTCTTTCCTCCTTTTTATTCCTCCTCCTCCTTCTTATTCCTCCTCCTTCTTCCTCCTCTATTCTCTTCCTGCTTCCTCCTCCCCCCTCCTCTTCCACCTCCTTCTTCTTCTTCTTCTTCTTCTTCTTCTTCTTCTTCTTTTTCCTCCTCCCTCCCTCCTCCTCCCATCCTTCCTCCCATTCTTCCTCCTATTCTTCCTCCCTACCTCCTCCCATTCTTCCTCCTCCTCCTTCCTCCCATTCTTCCTCCCTTCCTTCCTCCCTACCTCCTCCCTTCCTCCCTCTCTCCCTTCTTAATTGCGCCTCCTCCTCCCCCCACCCCACTCCCTCCCATGTTCCCCAATTTCAAGCAAAACCAAGGAACCGACATGCAACAGGTCACAGAGGAGAGTGTCTTTGCAATGTTGAAAATCCCTGTTTCTCTCCCCCCCCCTTTAGTCCCTGGGGTATGGCGGGATTGTCTCTCCCCTTTTGGGTGCTAGGTTGGGCATGGGAAGTTGTGGTGTCGTGTTGGATTCTGTTGGTTTTGTTTTTGTTGTGTTGTTTGTTCTTTTGTTTTTGTTGTGTTTGTTGTTTTGTTTTTGTTGTCTGGCTTGATGTTTTGTTTGTGTCGTGTTGTTTGTTGTTTTGTCTGTGTCTTGTTGCTTGTTGTTTTGTTTGTGTCGTGTTGTTTGTTGTTTTGTTTTTGTCGTGTTTGTTGTTTTGTTTTTGTCGACTGGCATGATGTTTTGTTTGTGTCGTGTTGCTTGCTTTGTTTGGGCCGTGTTTCTTGATGTTGCTTTTTTTCGGGTTCCTTGCTTTCTTTTTGCCGTGTTGTTTGTGTAGTATTGCTTGTCTGTTGGTTTGTGCACTGTTGATTGCTGGTTGCTGTTTGTTGGTTGTCCGATTTGCCTTGTTATCTTAATTGTTGCTGTGACTTTTCCGGTTGTGATTGTTGTGGTTCATGTTTGGTGCTTTTACGTTTGTCTATATTTGCTGCCGGTGGTGATCTGTTGCTTTGTATTCATGCGTTGATTTTGCTGGATCACTTTGGAAGTTTTGATTTTTTTTTTTTTTTTTTTTTTTTTTTTTTTTTTTTTTTTTTTTTTTTTTTTTTTTTTTTTTTTTTTTTTTTTCCTGTGACACCCGTCTTCTCCTCCTCAGTCTCCTCCTTCGCTTTCTATTCTTCTTCTCCTTCTCCTTCTTCTCCTCCTTCTTTCTTCTGCTCCTCCTTCTTCTCCTTCTCCTTTTATTCTTCCCAATTTATCCTCGTCTTGTCTTTTCTTAATAATGTTTTCCTCCTTTTCTTCTTTGTATTGTTGTTCTTGTTCTTCTTCTTCTCTTTGTCTTTTCTCCTCCTTCTCCTCCCAATCCTCCACCTCTTCCTCTTCCTCCCACCTCACCATCAACTTCCTCCCAATCCTCCACCTCCTTCTCTCCCTCCCTCCCCCTCCACATCTCCCTCTCCCACCTAAACTCGTACTCCTTCGTCCACTCCCACTCACTCTTACTCTCACTCTCACTCTCTCACTCTCACTCACTCCAACTCCCACTCACTCACTCTCACTCACTCACTCTCACTCACTCCCACTCCCACTCCCACTCCCACTCCCATTCCCACTCCCACTCTCACTCCCACTCTCACTCCCTCCCACTCCCACTCCCACTCCCACTCTCTCTCACTCCCACTCTCTCTCACTCCCACTCCCACTCCCACTCCCACCATACTAGCTCATAAAGAGAAGGTTTCTAGAAGTTTCGACACTGTGTCCATTTATCTTAAATTGTTTGTTTGTTCTTTATATCCTAGAATATTTGTTCGTTTTTTTTTCTTATTCGGGAGGGGGGGGGGGGAAGGGACGAGGTAGGTAGGGGAAGGTGAAGGAGGAGGGAGGTAGGGAAAGGGGAAGGGGAAGGTGAAGGGGAAGGGGGGAGTAGGGAAAATGAAAATGAAAATGAAAGAAAAAAAGGGAGGAGAAGGAGAAGAAGAAGGAGAGAGGGAGAAGGGAAAGAGAGAGAGGATTAAACAGCCTTGCACATTGACAAATGTTGATCAGAAAAAAAAGCAAGCTCTTCATTCCTGGGTGAGAGTCGACGTCCGCAGCGACTGATGGTGATAGTGGCAAGATGTTTGATGGTGACTCGATTGGCAGTGATGGTGAAAGTGATGGTGATGGAGGGTGATAGTGGCGAGATGTTTGATGGTGACTCGTTTGGCGGTGATGGTGAAAGTGATGGTGAGGCGGTGAAAGAGAGGAAGAGAGACGAGGAAGCAAATAAACAGGTAAACAGGTAAACAGGTAAAGCAAAGAGACGAGGGAACGAGTAAGAACGAAAGGAAAATGGAGCTCTGGATGATAAAACAAGGAAGAGGAGAATGTTATGGTTTCTGGAACAAGGCTGGAGGTTCTTGTAAGCTTAGGTGTCCTTTCTCTTTGTCTTTGTTTCTCTGTCTGTGTTTTTTTGTTTTTGTTTTCCCTCTCTGTCTGTTTTTTGTTTTCTCTCTCTCTCTTTGTCCGTGTTTCTCTGTTTTTCTCTCTCTTTGTCTGTGTTTTTTTGTTTGTTTGTTTTTTCTCTCTGTCCATGTTTCTCTGTTTTTTTTTCTCTCTCTCCCTCTGTCTATGTTTCTCTCTCTCTTTGTCTATGTTTCTCTGTCTCTCTGTATATCTGTCCCGCTCTGTATCTATCTCTGTCTGTGCTTCTGTGTCTCTTTGTATATCTTAGCCTCTCCCTCTCTCTCTCTCTCTCGCTCTCTCTCTCTCTCTTTCTCTCTCTCTCTCTCTCTCTCTCCCTGTCCTTTATCACTCTCTC
>BOPN01007132.1:12500-30000 GCA_017312705.2 Penaeus japonicus | reverse complement strand
CTATGCACTATGCGCCTCAAGCACTCGGCGTATGTATGCTGCTTTTTTGGATTAGTGTGGGATGATTAGGTTCTTGTGCTTGGTGATTCTTGTTTTGTTTTTTTATTGGTTGGTGATTGTTGTCTTGTGGTTGACTTTTTTTTTTTTTTGCTTTGCTTGCTTGGTGTTTTTTGTCTTGTATGTAATGAAATGTCTTCTTGTCTTCTTTCTTTCTTTTTCTTTTTCTTGCTCTTTTTTCTTTTTCTCCTTCTTCTTCTTCTTCTTTTTTCTTCTTATTCTTCTTCTATTTCTTCTTCTTTTTCTTCTTCTATTTCTTCGTCTTCTTCTTCTTCTTCTTCTTCACTTTTTTTTCTTGTTATTATTATTATTATCCTTCTTCTTCTTCTTTTTCTTGGTTCTTGTTTTCTTGCATTTATTTTTTTTTATTCTTGTTTGGAAGATAATTTTATGGCTTGGAGGTACACAGGTATATTAGGCGCTGCTTCTGTTATTGTTGTTCCTGTTGTTATAAATATCATCAATCATCATCATCATTCATCATCACCAGTCATCATGACCATTATCATCATCACCATCATTATTATCATCATTATTTATTGACTACATTGCTTGATGAAACTTTTAAGATTTTTTCGTTGACAGAGTTATTTTTTTTTTATTCATTTTTCTGTAGATTTAATTGTTGGCTTCTGTTTTTTTTTTCTAATTTTTATGTGGATTTAATTGTTGTCATGCTACCGATACGTTTCAATTAAAGTTGAAATTTAGTTGTTGCATGTCGATAGGAAGAAGAAATTGCAGCGTTTCACGTACCAATTTTTATGGCTTTCTATCTGTGGAAAGCGAAGGGGATGCTAATTAGTTATAGTAGTTATTTACATTGATAGTGAAATTACTATTATTACTACAGATACCGGTGATAATGATAATAATAGTAACATTAATTGCAATGATAACAATAACACGTATGATCATGATAGCATAAATAGTGATATTTAAGACAAGTAACCACATTCGGTAACAATTTTACCCTAAATATTTAATTAAAGACTCAAAATGTTAACCCTTTTGATTCGAAACCTTTAGTTTTTTTAAACTAAAACTAAAGGTTTCGAATCAGAGTTAGCTTTTTGAGTCTTTAATAAATATTTAGGAAAATTATTATCGAATATCACCTGAAAATATGGCGGGAGAACACCGTAGACTTTCGCGACCTCCCATCGTCTCCGAGCGCTCGGGGCGGGTAAGTAAGTAAGTGGTCATGCATGCAGAGCTTCCCTCGGGATTCCTGCACGGTTACATAATTAAAAGAGATAATTAAGTTAGAAATATGTTAGCGTCTTTCCGTCAATGGACTTAACGGAGGAGGTTGGCTTGGCTTGGCTTTTTTTTTGTTTTTTTTTGTCTTTTTTTTTGCGCGTTTAAATAGAGTTTAGAGTTTTTCCTTAATGAGCTGTGGGTGTTCCAGTCATTTGGTGGGAGGGGGAGAGAGGGAGAGGGGGCGGGAGGGGATGGGATGGGAGAGAGGGAGAGAGAGGAGGAGAGAGAGGGGGAGAGAGAGGGGAATGAGAAAGTGGGAGCGAGGGAGAGGTGAGTGAGGCGGCTGTCGTGTTTGCCTTTAAGATTTTTTTTTTTTTGGGGGGGGGGTCTGTGGGAGGAAAGAGGAAGGGGAGAGGGATAAAAGGAAGGGAGGGGGATGAGAGGAAGAGGGAAGAGGCGGGTGAGTAGGAGATGGAGGAAGCGGTAGTGAAGGTTGAGATAGACGAGGCTGAGGTGGAGGTGGAGAGGAGGAGGTATAGAAGGCGGAGGGAGAGGAAGTATAGGTGGAGGCTCCTCCCATCCTCCAGTCCTCCCTCCCTTTCTGCTTTCCTCCCTCCCTCCCTCCCTCTTTCCTTTCCTTCTTCCCATCCTCCCTTCTTCCGTTCATCTCTCCTTCCCTCCCTCCCTCCCATCTTACCATCCTCCTTCCCTTCCTCCCTCTCTCTCTCTCTCTCTCTCTCTCTCTCTCTCTCTCTCTCTCTCTCTCTCTCTCTCTCTCTCTCTCTCTCTCTCTCTCTCTCTCTCTCTCTCTCAGCGAGTTTGAGCGCATACATGAACCCCTCAACCTATTTGTCTGTCAGCACGTGTGTAAGAACACATGAATTAATAAATGAACCCCCATATGAACACCCACCCTCCCAAATGAACAGCCAAAGGGCCAGCCAAGCTCCCAAATGAACATCCAAACCCCCAAATGAACAGCCAAATGAACACCCAAGTCCCCAAATGAACAGCCAAATGAACACCCAAGTCCCCAAATGAACAGCCAAATGAACAGCCAAATGATCACCCAAGTCCCCAAATGAACAGCCAAATGAACACCCAAGTCCCCAAATGAACAGCCAAAAGAACACCCAACCCCCCAAATAAACAGCCAAAAGAACACCCAACCCCTTAAATGAACAGCCAAACCCCCAACCCCCCAAATTAACAGCCAACTGAACCCCCGAACCCCCAAATAAACAGCCAACTGAACCCCCAAATAAACAGCCAAATGAACACCCAACCCCCCAAATAAACACCCAAAAGAACCCCCAACCCCCCCAAACGAACGCGCAGATGAACCTCCGATCCCCCACGCCCCCCGCGGCCGGCCGTCCAATCAGCGCGTCCAGCAGCCGCATCGAGCCGACAGGGCGAGGCGCCGACGTTAATGGCATCCCGATTGATGCACACGCACTATGCACTATGCGCCTCAAGCACTCGGCGTATGTATGCTGTTTTTTTGGATTAGTGTGTGGTGATTAGGTTCTTGTGCTTGGTGATTCTTGTTTTGTTTTTTTATTGGTTGGTGATTGTTGTCTTGTGCTTGGGACTTTTTTTTTTTTTTTTTTTACTTGCTTGGTGTTTTTTGTCTTGTATGTAATGAAATGTCTTCTTGTCTTCTTTCTTTCTTTTTCTTTTTCTTGCTCTTTTTTCTTTTTCTCCTTCTTCTTCTTCTTCTTTTTTCTTCTTATTCTTCTTCTATTTCTTCTTCTTTTTCTTCTTCTATTTCTTCGTCTTCTTCTTCTTCTTCTTCTTCACTTTTTTTTCTTGTTATTATTATTATTATCCTTCTTCTTCTTCTTTTTCTTGGTTCTTGTTTTCTTGCATTTATTTTTTTTTATTCTTGTTTGGAAGATAATTTTATGGCTTGGAGGTACACAGGTATATTAGGCGCTGCTTCTGTTATTGTTGTTCCTGTTGTTATAAATATCATCAATCATCATCATCATTCATCATCACCAGTCATCATGACCATTATCATCATCACCATCATTATTATCATCATTATTTATTGACTACATTGCTTGATGAAACTTTTAAGATTTTTTCGTTGACAGAGGATTATTTTTTTTTATTCATTTTTCTGTAGATTTAATTGTTGGCTTCTGTTTTTTTTTTCTAATTTTTATGTGGATTTAATTGTTGTCATGCTACCGATACGTTTCAATTAAAGTTGAAATTTAGTTGTTGCATGTCAGTAGGAAGAGAAATTGCAGCGTTTCACGTACCAATTTTTATGGCTTTCTATCTGTGGAAAGCGAAGGGGATGCTAATTAGTTATAGTAGTTATTTACATTGATAGTGAAATTACTATTATTACTACAGATACCGGTGATAATGATAATAATAGTAACATTAATTGCAATGATAACAATAACACGTATGATCATGATAGCATAAATAGTGATATTTAAGACAAGTAACCACATTCGGTAACAATTTTACCCTAAATATTTAATTAAAGACTCAAAATGTTAACCCTTTTGATTCGAAACCTTTAGTTTTTTTAAACTAAAACTAAAGGTTTCGAATCAAAAGAGTTAACTTTTTGAGTCTTTAATTAAATATTTAGGAAAATTGTTATCGAATATCGCACGAAATATGGCGGGAGAACACCGTAGACTTTCGCGACCTCCCATCGTCTCCGAGCGCTCGGGGCGGGTAAGTAAGTAAGTGGTCATGCATGCAGAGCTTCCCTCGGGATTCCTGCGGTTACATAATTAAAGAGATAATTAAGTTAGAAATATCATTAGCGTCTTTCCGTCGTGGACTTAACGGAGGAGGTTGGCTTGGCTTGGCTTTGTTTTGCTTTTTTTTGTCTTTTTTTTGCACGTTTAAATAGAGTTTAGAGTTTTTCCTTAATGAGCTGTGGGTGTTCCAGTCATTTGGTGGGAGGGGGAGAGGGGGAGAGGGGGAGGGGGGCGGGAGAGAGAGAGGGGATGGGATGGGAGAGAGGGAGAGAGAGAGGGGGAGAGAGGGGATGGGGATGGGATGGGAATAGATGAGAGAGAGGAAGAGAGAGAGGGGATGGGATGGGAGAGAGAGAGGAGGAGCGAGAGGGGAGGAGCGAGAGGGGATCCATCTCTTCTTCTATCCCTCTCTCCCTCCCTCCTCCCTTCCTTCCTTCCTACCTTCCTTCCTTTCTTTCTTACTTTCTTCTTTCCTTCCTCCCTTTCTTTCTTTCCTCCCTTCCTTCCTCCCTTCCTTCCTTCCTTCCTTCCTTCCTTTTTTCCTTCCTTCCTTCCTTCCTTCCTCTCCCACATCTGAAGAGGAGCCGAATCCAACTCGAAACGTCACGCTTTGTGGTTCCTTTGTTACTACGTTTACTCTCCCTTTCTCCCTGCCCCTCCCCCATCCTCACTCACTCAATCCCTTCTTCCCTTCATCTATCACTCAATCCCTCCCTCTCCCTCCCTCCCTCCCCCCCATCCTCTTTCACTCAATCCCTCTCGCCCTCCCTTCCTCCTTCCCTCCTTCCCTCCCTCCCTCCTTTTGAGCGCATACATGAACCCCTCAACCTATTTGTCTGTCAGCACGTGTGTAAGAACACATGAATTAATAAATGAACCCCCATATGAACACCCACCCTCCCAAATGAACAGCCAAAGGGCCAGCCAAGCTCCCAAATGAACATCCAAACCCCCAAATGAACAGCCAAATGAACACCCAAGTCCCCAAATGAACAGCCAAATGAACACCCAAGTCCCCAAATGAACAGCCAAATGAACAGCCAAATGATCACCCAAGTCCCCAAATGAACAGCCAAATGAACACCCAAGTCCCAAATGAACAGCCAAAGAACACCCAACCCCCAAATAAACAGCCAAAAGAACACCCCTTAAATGAACAGCCAAACCCCAAGCCCCAAATTAACAGCCAACTGAACCCCCGAACCCCCAAATAAACAGCCAACTGAACCCCCAAAATAACAGCCAAATGAACACCCAACCCCCAAATAAACACCCAAAAGAACCCCCAACCCCCCCAAACGAACGCGCAGATGAACCTCCGATCCCCCACGCCCCCCGCGGCCGGCCGTCCAATCGCGCGTCCAGCAGCTTCACATCCAGGCCGACAGGGCGAGGCGCCGACGTTAATGGCATCCCGATTGATGCACACGCACTATGCACTATGCGCCTCAAGCACTCGGCGTATGCTGCTTTTTTGGATTAGTGTGTGATGATTAGGTTCTTGTGCTTGTGTTTGGTTCTTGTTTTTTTTTATTGGTTGGTGATTGTTGTCTTGTGCTTGGGTCTTCTGCCCCTTACGGCAAAACAAGTGTTGCCAAAATGGACAGACACTCGGTATTTACAACGCTATTTTGTCTTCTTTCTTTCTTTCTTTTCCTTTTTCTTGCTCTTTTTTCTTTTTCTCCTTCTTCTTCTTCTTCTTTCTCTTTTTTTTTCTTCTTGTTCTTCTATTTCTTCTTCTTTTTCTTCTTCTTCTATTTCTTCGTCTTCTTCCTCTTCTTCTTCTTCTTCACTTTTTTTTCTTGTTATTATTATTATTATTATCCTTCTTCTTCTTCTTTTTTCTTGGTTCTTGTTTTCTTGCATTTATTTTTTTCTTACATTCTTGTTTGGAAGTGAATTTTATGGCTTGGAGATACACAGGTATATTAGGCGCTGCTTTTGTTATTGTTGTTCCTGTTGTTATAGATATCATCAATCATCATCATGCATCACCAGTCATCATCACCATCATTATTATCATCGTTATTTATTAACTACATTGTTGATCAAGTTTTAAGTTTTTTTTTCGTTCACAGAGGATTAATTTGTTTCTGTTTTTTTTATTCATTTTTCTGTTGATTTAATTGTTGTCATGCTGCAAATATAGTTGTTTCATGTCAGTCGGAGGAGAAATTGCTGGGTTTCATATACCAATTTTTATGGCTTTCTGTCTGTGGTAAACGAAGGGGATGCTTATTACTTATGATAGTTATTTACATTGGTAGTGAAATTACTATTATTACTACAGATACCGGTGATTATGATAACAATAGTAACGTTAATTGCAATGATAACAATAACACGTATGATTATGATAACAGCAGTAATTCTAATGATAAGGATAACATAGGTAATATTAAAGATAACGGTAATAATAACATTAATTGTGATATTTAAGACACGTAACCACATTCGGTAACAATTTTCCCTAAATATTTAATTAAAGACTCAAAAAGTTTTAACCCTTTTGATTCGAAACCTTCATCGCACGAAACGCGGCGGGATAACACCGTAGACTTTCGCGACCTCCCGTCGTCTCTGAGCGCTCGGGGCGGGTAAGTAAGTAAGTGGTCATGCATGCAGAGCTTCCCTCGGGATTCCTGCGGTTACATAATTAAAGAGATAATTAAGTTATAAATATCATTAGCGTCTTTCCGTCGTGGACTTAACGGAGGAGGTTGGCTTGGCTTGGCTTTGTTTTGCTTTTTTTTGTCTTTTTTTTTTGCACGTTTAAATAGAGTTTAGAGTTTTTCCTTAATGAGCTGTGGGTGTTCCAGTCATTTGGTGAGAGGGGGAGGGGGGGAGGGGATGGGAGAGAAGGAGAGAGAGGGGGAGAGAGAGGGAATGGGATGGGATGGGAAAAGATGAGAGAGAGGGGGAGAGGGGATGGGATGGGATGGGATGGGAATAGATGAGAGAGAGGAAGAGAGAGAGGGGATCCATCTCTTCTTCTATCCCTCTCTCCGTCCCTCCTCCTTTCCTTCCTTCCTACCTTCCTTCCTTCCTTTCTTTCTTTCTTCTTTCCTTCCTCCCTTTCTTTCTTTCTTTCTTTCTTTCTTTCTTTCTTTCCTCCCTTCCTTCTTTCCTTCCTTCCTCCCTTTCGTTCTTTCTTTCTTTCTTTCTTTCTTTCCTCCCTTCCTTCTTTCCTTCCTTCCTCCCTTTCTTCTTTCTTTCCTTCCTTCCTTCCTTCCTCTCCCACATCTGAAGAGGAGCCGAATCCAACTCGAAACGTCACGCTTTATGGTTCCTTTGTTACTGCGTTTACTCTCCCTTTCTCCCTGCCCCTCCCCCATCCTCCCTCACTCAATCCCTTCTTCCCTTCATCTATCACTCAATCCCTCCCTCCCTCCCATCCTCTTTCACTCAATCCCTCTCGCCCTCCCTTCCTCCTTCCCTTTTGCCTTCCCTTCTTCTCTTTTCTTCCCCCTCTCCCCTTCCTTCCTACACCCGCCCCTCTATTCCCTTCCTCACTCTCTCCCTCCCTCCTTTCCTCTCCTCCCCTTCTTCCCCTTTCTCTCTCCTTCTCCCTTCTTCCACTCCCTCCCTCCCTCCCTCCTTTCCCTCACTTCGTCCCTCTCTTCCTCCCTCACTCTTTCCCTCCCGCTCTCCCTCCCTCCTTTCCTCTCCCACCACTTCCTCCCCTTTCTCCCTCTTTTTCTCTCCTTTCCTTCTTCCCTTCCCACCCTCCTTCCCTCCTTCCCTCTCTCTCTCCCTCCCTCCCTCCCTCTCTCTCTCTCTCCCTCCCCCCCTCCCTCCCTCCCTCCCTCGCTCTTTCCCTCACTCTTTCCCCCCGCTCTCCCTCCCTCTCTCTCTCTCTCTCTCTCTCTCTCTCTCTCTCTCTCTCTCTCTCTCTCCCTCTCCCCCTCCCTCCCTCCCTCCCACTCTCCCTCCCTCCCTCCCTCCCTCCCTCCCTCCCTCCCTCCCTCCCTCCCTCCCTCCCTCCCTCCCTCCCTCCCTCCCTCACTCACTCCCTCACTCACTCCGTTCCATGAGGTAGCTTGGTGGTCATGGTAAATAGAATAGAGCTGTCATATGGCAGTTATTTATGTGGCATAGGGCAGTTCCATGTAGGGGGAGGGAGGCGAGGTGGGCTAGGGGGAGGGGTGTTACGTCCATGTGGCGGAGGCGAGCTATACACTAGGGGGAGGGGGGACGAGGGGGGAAGGGCGAGCTATCCACCGCACCACAGCGCATGGCATCTGTTTACTGAAGGTAGTCGTTTTCTGTTGGTAGGTCGTCGTCGCAAGTCGTTCGTTATTTTGGTCGTGGTCCGTGAGGCCGATATCTATCCGGGGTCAAGGGGAGGGAGGAGGGGGGGGGGACGGGGGAGGGGGGAGGTCATAGATGGTGATACTTACCGGGGTGATTATGATTTTGATTTGCATGATGGTTTTATTGTGATGATGATAAGGATGATGATGATATCAGTGATGATGATTGATGGTGGTGATGGAGGTGGTGATGTGATGATGATGGTGATGATGATCACTCCATTTATCAGTTAGTGATATTGTTGTTATTGTTGTTATTTTGTTATTTTGTTGTTATTGCTGTTGATACCTCTGCAATAATCTCAACATTGATTTTTTTTATGCTAACAACGTCTATTCCTCCGTACATCACAGTATATTCCGCACTGTATCACTATACCCAAGTAGAATTGAATCAAGAAACACTATACCCCCTCTGCCCTTCCTCCTCTTTCCTCTTTCTTAACCCTCGTATAGAAGCTTGCACCATCGCTTCACTACTGCTTCACCATCGCTTCACTATCGCTTCACCATCGCTTCACCACCGCTTCACCACACACTCATTATCTCTTGCCACTAATTGGCATCTACCCAAGGCAACCCAATTTAATTGATTAGGATTAGGGATTCGGCCTCGTGGGGGTTAATTAAGAGCCACTTTTTTGTTTGGTTTTATTTTGTATTTATTTTGTCTATTTTTAGTTATTTATTTATTTGTTTGTTTATATATTTGTATTTGTTTTTTTTCTATTTATTTGATATATTTTTGTTTACTTGTTCATTTATTTGTTTGTTTATTTATTTGTATTTGGTTTTATTTTGTATTTATTGGATCTGTTTTTGTTTACTTATTTATTTATTTGTTTGTTTATTTATTTGTATTTGGTTTTATTTTGTATTTATTTTATCTATTTTTGTTTATTTATTTATTTGTTTGTTTATTTATTTGTATTTGGTTTGATTTTGTATTTATTTTATCTATTTTTATTTATTTATTTATTTTTATTTATTTTTATTTATTTATTTATTTTTTATTTTATTATTTTTTTTATTTTTTTTTGGGTTGTTGGTCAGGTTTGATCTGGTGCGATTTATGTGGAGTGAGATATTGTCTCTGGATGATTTTTGGTGGCATTGGTTGGGGAGAGAGGGGACAGGAGAGGAGAGGGAGAGGGAGAGGGAGAGATAGAGATAGATAGTGAGAGAGAGAGATAAGTAGCGAGAGAAAGGGAGAGGGAGAGGGAGAGATAGATAGTGAGAGAGAGAGAGAGAGAGAGAAGTAGAGAGAGAGAGGGAGAGAGAGAGAGAGAGAGAGAGAGAGAGAGAGAGAGAGAGAGAGAGAGAGAGAGAGAGAGAGAGAGAGAGAGAGAGAGAGAGAGAGAGAGAGAGAGAGAGAGAGAGAGAGAGAGAGAGAGAGAGAGAGAGAGAGAGAGAGAGAGAGAGAGAGAGAGAGAGGGAGGGAGAGAGAGGGATCTTTCCGAATTATCATTCACTATTATAGAAAAATCAAACAACCCTTTCAATAGCTTTTCAGTTCCGGGTTTTTTTTGATGATTAATATATTTGTACATGGAAATGAACAAGTACGGATCGTCAAAGGCGCTACTGTTCCATCCCGCAATAGCCGTCAGTGGTTTACATTCGTTCACGTAGTCGGTAAAATTTACTAGTAATTCCAACTCGGTTGCAGCCACAAAAATATTGGGTATTGGAAGTGACATTTCGACATTGTTACAGTCGGCATTCATTTTATTACTACTACTGTCATCTTTTTCATATAACTCGATAATTTTTTCCTTTAATTCCTTTTGTTTTTCACCATAAGCAAATATACTTCTTTCCTTAGTACCATCGCCTCGCGATAGCGTGCATCCTATCGATGTAATAATTGCATTATCGGCCAACGGATTTAAATTTGTAGATTCTATATCATAGTATAATATTTTTGATCCCTTTGATAAGCGATCACAGGCACCAGTAGAAGCACTTTCGCTCGATAAATCTTCCAAGAGGATAATTGAGGATGAAGAAGATTTAACAAGTTTTACTCTGGAACCACTTCGGATATTTAACAGTATGGCTAGTCGATTAGCAATGAGTGATCCGTTTTTATACTGAGAACATTTTAAGGGTCGATGATTAATTATTTCCAAAGAGATGATAGGCTCTCCAATGATAATAGCCGATTCAATTTTCATCCATTTTCTTTTATTGTCATCTTTTATATGGATACATTTGGGATTCGTCGTCCACTCGGTATCATCTATGCCCTTAGAGTCTCTGTTAAGCTCATCGTCAAAAAAGGATAAACGATATTTTTTATTGTTCAACATTTTTTGTAATTCCAATACACTGTTACATACGTCCGAGACAAGTTCACCGCCCTTGGCAAGATTGCTCCCGCGACAGTGAATCTTGAATAATATTCTTTTACAACATTCGTTATCTTCGGGCGAAGTGGGAATCATTCTTCTGGATTCTAAAGATAGACTAGGACATTCTTTACCAACAATTTTCATAGAATAAATTTGAAATCTCCAGATGGAGGGACCCCTATGTTGTACATTAAACCACTGCCCGCTAGTCTTACTAAAGGGTAATCTGGTCAATAAATTATCCATAGATTGAGATACCAGACCTCTTCTCATTTTATCGAGTGTTTCAGTCATTGTTGTTGTAAAGTCCTTATCATATTCGAGAACTGTGCAATTAGCCATAAGTAAAAGTAAAGATTTTCCAAACGTGTTTAATTTATAATACAATAAACCCGGTTCCATATCTCCATTCTGATAATTGTTGGACGATGAAGAAGAAGAAGAAGAAGAAGAAATAGAGGAAGAAGAAAAAAAAAGGAATAAATGAGAAAAAGAAAGAGGATAGATGGCATAGGTAAAAAGTGAAAGGATAGAATGAATAACAGGATAAAGAAAGGGAACAGATACAATAGATAATAAGAGAGGAAATAGATATAGTAGATAAAAAGAAAGAAATAGATATAATAGTAAAAAAAAAACGGAATAGGTATAATAGATAAAAAGAAGATGAAAACTCATCAAATAAATTAATGAATGAAAGGAAAAGAAGAAGTCCTCCGAACGAATGGAAAAATAAGGAATTCAGAGAAAAAAAACAGACCATCCTCAAAATCCATATGTAAATGAGAGGTAGATTGTTAGGCAGATGAATGAAGAGGAATAGATCTTTAAGATAAGTGGATGAATTGATAAGAAGATACAGATACATTGATAAGTAGATAGATTGATAAGTAGATACAGATACATTGATAAGTAGATAGATTGATAAGTAGATACAGATACATTGATAAGTAGATAGATTGATAAGCAGATAGATTGATAAGTAGATAGATTGATAAGTAGATGAATTGGTAAGTGGATGAATTGATAAGTGGATGAATTGGTAAGTGGATGAATTGGGAAGTGGATGAATTGATGAGTGGATGAATTGATAAGTGGATGAATTGATGAATGGATGAATTGATAAGTGGATAAATTGATAAGTTGATGAATTGATAAGTAGATACATTGATAAGAAGATGAATTGATAAGAAGATACATTGATAAGTAGATACACTAATAAGTGGATAAATTGATAAGTGGATGAATTGATAAGTAGATACATTGATAAGTAGATACGTTTATAAGTAGATGAATTGATAAGTAGATAAATTTCATAAGTAGATAAATTTCATAAAGTAGATAAATCGACCAGAATATAAATTGGTAGATATATTAATTGATAAGTAGAAAAATTGATAAGGAGATAGATAGATAAGTAGAAAAAAACATTGAAGATACCTCATAAGATATATGAGTTAATAGATTCGAATAGACTTCCCAGATAGATGAGTCAATAGAACAAAAGTCAAATTTAGAAATCAAACAAAACAAATAAAAAGCAAACAAACAAACAAAAAAACCGTCGCCAGATTTTCTTCGAACGCGAGTCACAGAAGCGCCGGAGGGGGAGGAGGAGAGAGGCCTAAAAGAGGGGGGGAAGGGGGAGGGGGAAGGGGGAGGAGGGAGGCCTAAAAGAGGGGGGAGAGGGGGAAGGAGGCGGACTAAGATAGGGTGGGGGGAAGGGGGGGAAGGACTAAGATAGGGTGGGGTGAAGGGGGGGAGGGGGAGGAGGCCTAAAAGAGGGAGGGGGGAAAGAGGGAAGGCGTAAATTATTGTAATTAAATGCCGTGGGCGGACAGGTAAGGGTTATAGAAAGGGTTGGAGAAAGGGGGTATGGGGGGGGAGAGGGGTGGTAGAGAGAGGGACAATTGGGTAGAGGAGAGGAGAGGAGGGGAGGGGGTGGGATAATGGGGTAGTGTAGTGGGGGCTGGGGGAGGTAGGAGGGAAGGAAAGGGGTAGGGGAGAGGAGGAGAGAGGGAGGGAAAGGGAAAGGGGAGAGGAGGGAGGGAGGGAAGAAGGGAAGGAGGGAAGGAGGGAAAGAGGGAAAGGGGAGAGGAGAGGAGGAAGAGGAGGGAGGGAAGGAGGAGAGAAGAGAGGAGGAGGGAGGGAAAGAGGGAAAGGGGAGAGGAGAGGAGGAGGAGGAGGGAGGGAAGGAGGAGAGAAGAGAGGAGGAGGGAGGGAGGGAGGGAGGGAGGGAGGGAGCGAGGCAGGCAGGGAAGAAAAAGGGTAGAGGGGTGGGAGGAGAGGGAGGAAGAGGAGGGAGGGAGGGATTGAGGGAGAGGGGGGAGGGCGGAGACGGGGGTAGGGGGGATGGGGGGTGTCCGTGCTTCCGGTTGTCCATTTTGTGTGTAGTTACAATATGTTCTTGATCTTTATTATGTGTTGCTTATTACTATGATTATTTTTGTGATCTTTCGCGTTTGATGTTGGTCGTTTTAATTGCGCTCTTTTTCTCTGTCTTTCCTTTTGTCTTTCTTTTTTTTTCTCTTTTTTTATTATTATTATTTTTTCCATTTTCTTCTGTGATAGTCGTTATGTGGGACGTTTTCCTCCGTGCCTCCTCTGCCGTTTCCACCTCCCATTTCTCTTTCTCGGTGACCTCTGCCCTCTACCCGTCTTCCTCCTCCTCCTTCTCCTTCTCCTTCCTCCTCTTCCTTCTCCTTCCTCCTCTTCCTTCTCCTTCCTCCTCCTCCTCCTTCTCTTTCTCCTTCTCCTTATCCTTCCTCCTCTTCCTTATTCATCCTCTTGCTCCTCTTCATCTGCTTCCTCCTCCTCCTCCTCCTCCTCCTCCTCCTCCTCTCTTCTTCCGCCTCCCTCCTCTCTTCCTCCTTCTCCTCTCTTCCTACGCCTCTCTCCTCTCTTCCTCCTTCTCCTCCTCCCTCTCTTCCTCCGCCTCCTCATCGTCATCCTCATCACCATCCTCATCCTATTTCTCCTTCTCCTTTTCTTCCTCCTTCTCTTCCTCCACCTCCTTCATCATCTTCCTCCTCCCTTTCTTCCTCCTCCTCCTCATCGCCATCCTCATCACCATCCCCCTCCTCTTTCTCCTTCTCCTTCTCCTTGTCTTCTTCCTCCTTCTCTTCCTCCACCTTCTTCATCATCTTACCCCTCCCCTCTTTCTAATCCTTACCCTTTTCCTCCTTCTTCCAATCTCCTTCTTTAGCTCCCCCACTTCTTATATCCTCGTCTTCATCATCAACTTGGCATCCCCCTCCACCCCCACCCCCACCCCCACTCCCACTCCCACTCCCACTCCCACTCCCACTCCCACCCCCACCCCCACCTCTCCTTCCCTCCTTCTCACCCTCCTTCTCACCCTCCATCTTCTTGCCCAATCACTTAAGATTCCTCTCTTTTTTCCCTCCTCCTTCTTCTACTCTTCCTCCTCCTTCATCTCCTCTTCCTCTTCTTCCTCCACCACCACCTCCTCCTCCTCCTCCTCCCGCATCCTCCTTCTAGCTCGTCTTCTCTTCCGCTTTCTAAGTAAACATATGTACGTGAATGCATATATAACTAAGCACTTACGTTTTCAACAGAATTTGCAACTTACGGTCAGAATAAAACGCGGAATTGTGAGATATTTTGGGAGAGGAAAACAGAAAATATATATACATGTCTGAATTCTGGTTTCAAGCGGACGTTACTTGTGAGATATTGCTATCTGTGTTAACGCTTGTTTGGTTATGATTTTTTCTCTCTCTCTTTCTCTCTCTCTCTCTTTCTCTCTCTCTCTCTCTCTCTCTCTCTTTCTCTCTCTCTCTTGCTCTCTCTCTCTCTTGCTCTCTCTCTCTCTTTCTCTCTCTCTCTCTCTCTCTCTCTCTCTCTCTCTCTCTTTCTCTCTCTCTCTCTCTCTCTCTCTCTCTCTCTCTCTCTCTCTCTTTTCGCCCCCTTGTGCTATTTCTGAATCGACGTGACCGTTCGCGTAAAGTCTGGTCTTCGTGTATCCGCGTCTACGAAGTTTATGGTCAGGTTTTTAATGAGGTTGAAGAAAGAGAGAGAGATAGAGAGAGAGAGAGAGAGAGAGAGAAAGAAAGAAAGAAAGAAAGAAAGAAAGAAAGAAAGAAAGAAAGAAAGAAAAAAAAAGAGAAAGAGAGAGACAGACAGACAGACCGGCAGACAGACAGACCGGCAGATAGACAGACCGGCAGATAGACAGACCGGCAGATAGACAGGCAGAGAGAAGGGGAAGGAGAAGGGGAAGGAGAAGGGGTAGGAGAAGGGGTAGGAGAAGGAGAGAAAGAAGGAGAGAAAGAAGGAGAGAAAGAAGGAGAGAGAGAAGGAGAGAGAGAAGGAGAGAGAGAAGGAGAGAGAGAGAGAGAGAGAGAGAGAGAGAGAGAGAGAGAGAGAGAGAGAGAGAGAGAGAGAGAGAGAGAGAGAGAGAGAGAGAGAGAGAGAGAGAGAGAGAGAGAGAGAGAGAGAGAGAGAGAGAGAGAGAGAGAGAGAAAGGCGCCAAAGATTGATGGATATAGGGCGAGGGGAGAGGGTGAGAATTAAAAGAGATTCCATACTTGTTTCCCTACACAAAAGAACGCACAGTAGCCGTCTATTCCCCCCCTCCCCCTCCTTTAATCCCCGCCCCTCCTCCAACCCTTTAAGCCCCCATACCCCATCCCCCCAGTCCCCTCCTCCCATCCCTTCATCCCCCATCCCCACCCCCTTCCCCTCAGTCCCCTCCTCCCTTCCCCTCAGTCCCCCCTCCCATCCCCTCAACCCCTATCCCCCATCCTTCAACCCCCTCCCCACCCCTTTACCCCCTCCCCTCATGACACAAGAACATGACAAGCGTGTTCGTTGTCGACCATCGAGTGGACGTGTTCACAGCCTTCCACCGGTGTGGCTGATCGACACGCCCCTCACTGTAAGGCGGATGGGCGGATGGGCGGGAGCCGGGGGGTAGGGGGAGGGAGGGAGGGAGGGAGGGAGGGAGGATGGGCGGGAGGGAGGGAGGGAGGGAAAGAGGGAGAGGAGGAGGGGGGAGAGTTGTTGAGAGGGTGGGGTGATAGGGTGGTGACGGGGTGATGATTGGGTGATGGGATGGGTGGAGGAGGATAGGGTGATGAAAGGGTGATAGGGTGATGGAAGGGTTGTTGGAGGATAAGGTGGTTGATGGAAGGGTGATGGCAGGGTGGTAGGGTGATGGAAGGGTTGTTGGAGGATAGGGTGATAGGTTGATGGCAAGGTAATGAGAGGGTGGTAGGGTGATGGAAAGATGATAAAAGGGTGGTAGGGTGATGGAAGGGTCTCAGGAGGATAGAGTGATAGGGTGGTGGATAGTTGATAGGGTAACGGGAGGCTAAAAGGGGATAGGAGGCGAGAAAAGTATTGGAGGGGTGTGTGTGGGGGGGGGGTGTAGGTAGTAGGGTGTGGGTAGTAGGTATATGGGGTAACCATCCCTCAATCGCCAGGTGGTGGATAGATAGTGGTGGATAGATGGGTATTCGAGGATGGTTGGAGGGGAGGTAGAGGATAGATGGATAGATTGGGAAATATAGGGATGGGTAGGGCTGTAGGATAATTAGGTGGATGGGTGTTCGGGTGGTAGGGTGGGCGGTGAGAAGGATTTTGGCGGGCGGTCGGGCGGGCGGGTGGGTGGGTGGGTAACTATCTTGGATTCGTTAAAATCGCCGGTGCATTTTTTTCTCTCTCTCTTCTGCTGATTGTTATTTTTGGAAGATTGGATATGTAGGGGAATGGGTTGAGTGGAAGGAGGAGGGGAGGGGGAGGGGGAGGGGAGGGGAGGGGTTAAGGGAAATAGGAGGAGAGGGGAGGGGAGGGGAGGGGAGGGGAGGGGAGGGGAGGGGGAGGGGACGCCACAAGACCCTCTACCGCTACGCTAAGAAGCCCGCGTCTAGTATGGGCGGCATGGCAGCTGGGGGGGGGGGGGCAGTTATGTAGGGAATCCCAAGGTCCCCCCTCCCCCCCCGCTTGCGTGTCTGTCTGCGTCTGTATGTGTCCGTGTTCGTGTTGGCTGCGTTTGTTTGGGTTCCCTGCTTGGATGTATGGTTGATCTCTGTGCTTGTATGGATGTTTGTTTGGATTCTCTACTTGGATGTCTGTCTGCTTGGTTCCTTGCTTGGATGTATGGTTGCTCTCTGTGCTTGTATATCTATCTGTCTGGTTGGTTCCCTGTTTGGATGTATGGTTGCGTCCGTGCTTGGGTGTATGGTTGCTCTCTATGCTTGTTTGTCAGTCTGCTTGGTTCCCTGTTTGGGTATATGATTGCTCTCTATGCTTGTTTGTTTGTCTGTCTGGTTGGATTCTCTGCTTGTATGTATGGCTGCTTCCAAGCTTGAATGTCTGTGCTTGTGTATCCCTTTTCTTCCGTCTGCTTAGTCTCTCTGCTAATATGACGTTGTTAGTTATTTGTTTATTATGATCATCATTGATTATAATCGTTATTAATATTGTTAATAATGTTGATATTGTTTTTATCATTATTGTTGTCATTGATTAGTTAATTGATATATATATTTTTTCTATTTATTTATTTATTTTTTTTTTTTAATTTATTTTTTATTTTTTTTATCGAGATTGTGGTTGGGTTTGCCTCTTGGAGAGAGGGTGGGGGTGGAGGTGGGGGTGGGATGTCTGTGTGGGGAGGAGGGGGGGGGGGAGAAAAACGGTTAAAGTTAGACTGGTTTATTGGAAACGCGGCGGCGACAGGTTGCCTAATCAGACCCGAACATTTATCGAAATCTGAATTGGATTTCGAAACTCCGGTCGAACTTTGGTTTTGGTATTTGGTTGAGTTACGAGGATAGAAGTGATGATGATGATGATGATGATGATGGTGATG
>BOPN01007132.1:2500-5000 GCA_017312705.2 Penaeus japonicus | reverse complement strand
TGCTTATCTGACTCTCCGGAAAGTGTCCAGGTGTGAGGGTGGGGAGAGGGGTGGGGTGGGGTAAGAGGAGAAAGATGGAGGAGAGAAGAAGGGAGAAGTGAAAAGGACAAGAGATAGGTGGAAGAGGAGGAAGAGGGTGAGGGTGAGGATAAAAGAAAGAGATGGAAGGGGAAGAAAAGGAGGAGGCGAGAAGAAAATATAAAGAGAGGGTATGCAGAGAGAGATATATATGAAGAGAGAAAGAGAGAGATATGGATAGAGAAAGAGACAGGGAAATGCAGAGAAATGGAGAGAGAGAAAAAAAAAGGAGATGCAGAGAGAGAGGCAGCGAGAGAGAGAAAGGCAGACAGCAAGAAAGAGAGCGAGACAGGGAGGGGGTGAGAGGGTGAGACAGAGAGGGAGGAAGGAAGGAAGGAAGGGAGGGAGGGAGGGAGCGAGGGAGCGAGGGAGGGAGGGAGGGAGGGAGATAGGGGAGGGCGAGGAGATGAGAGGGAGGGAGGGTGGGTGAAAGGGTGAGAGAGTGAGAGATTGAGATATTGAGAAAGAGAGTGAGAGAGAGAGAGAGAGAATGAAAGAGAGAGAGAGAGAGAGAGAGAGAGAGAGAGAGAGAGAGAGAGAGAGAGAGAGAGAGAGAGAGAGAGAGAGAGATCGCAGCGTCATACCAATTTCTTATCAGAGTGGACTGTAAGGGGGAGGGGGGAGGGGGGAGGGGGGGGGAGACTTTCGCGCTTACAGTAAAAGGGGGCGGGGTTTATGTTGCGACAGGTAAGGGGGGTTGGAGAGGGAGGTCGGAAAGGGGGAAGAGGTGACGGGAGGGGAGAGATGAGGGGAGGGGGAAGGTGAGAGGAGGGAGGGGGAAGGAGAGAGGAGGGATGAGAGGGGGGGACATGGAGAAAGGAAAAAAAGGAAAAGTAAGGAGGGGAACGGGAGAAAGGGAAGAGGGAGAGGAGGGAAGGGGACGGGGCAAAGTGAGAGAAACGAGGGAAAGGGGTGGAGATTGAGGAAAAAAAACATAGAAGAGAGAGAGAAGAGAAGGGAACGGGAGGGGAGAGGAGTGGAGTGGAGTGGAGTGGAGTGGAGTGGAGTAGGGAAGGGGGAGAGGAACGGGTAGGGGGAGTGGGGAAAGGGGGAGAGGAATGGGTAGGGGGAGGGGGGAAAGGGGGAGAGGAGGAGTAGGAGTAGGGAAGGGGGAGAGGAACGGGTAGGGGGAGGGGGGAAAGGGGGAGAGGAGGAGTAGGAGTAGGAGTAGGGAAGGGGGAGAGGAACGGGTAGGGGGAGGGGGGAAAGGGGGGAGGAGAGTGAAGACTGTTTCTCCACTCGTTTGCTTGACTGTCGTTGCACTTTCCTTGTCGGTTGTGCTGATTGTGGGTTTTGCCAAGTGTCAGAATTTTTTGTATTATGGTTATTATCTTTTTATTTTTTATCTTTTTATTTTTTATCTTTTTATTTTTATTTTTCATTTTTTATCTTTTATTTATCTTTTTTTGTTTACATTTTTTGGTTCTTTTTTTCTTTTTTTCTTTGGCGTTATTTTCGCTGTTGCTGTTGGAATATTACAGCTTTGAGAGACTGTTATTTTCTCTGGATGTGTTTTTTTATCGTGGAATTATTGAAGAAAAATCCTATTTCTGTTTTTGTAATTGATTTTATTTTCTTGGGAACTTGATTATTATTATTTTCTGTTAGTGTGCTTGTAAGGTTAATGGTTTGTTTGTTGGAGTGAAAGATCATTTAAAAATTTCTTTCTTACAGTGTGATTAATTTTGGTTAATTTATAGTGATTATTTTTATTTATTTTTACTTTATTTTTTGTTTTATTTATTTCTATTTTTATTTATTTTTATTTTTATTTATTTTTATTTTTATCATTTTTTATTTTTATTTATTTTTATTTTTATTTTAAATTTAATTTTTATTTATTATGTTTATTTCGATGTCTTGCAAATGGGGAAAACAATCCTTCGTTATAATCTCGCCATTGTCTTCTTTAGATTAAAAATTAGATAGATAACTAGATGAACAAATCCAAAATAAGCAAATTATAGATAAAGTGAATAGATAGATAACATAAACAAATAAAAAGAAAAAAAATATACAAAAGAATAATAAAGTGAATAGAAACACGAATGGAGGAAAATGGTATTAAAATATAAATAGAAAAAAGAAATTGATAAGAAAAAGAAACTGAAAAGTTAAAAGGCAAACCCGCATAAGTAATCCATTTCACAGGCTGTCCGCTTGACCGCTGGCCTAATCACACACACGCCGGTGCGGAGACAATTAAAAGACGGGGTGGAGAGAGAGGGGGAGGGAGAGAGGGGGGAGGGGGGGAAGGGAGGGGAGAAGGGAGTGGGGAGGAAGGGGAGGGGTGGGGAGGAGGGGGGGAAGGTGGAGGGGGAGGGGAAGTGGGAAGGAAGGTGGAGGGGGTGGGGAAGGGGGGTGGAAGGAGAGTGGGAAGGGGGAAGGGGGTGGAAGGAGAGTGGGGTATAGGAAGATGGAG
>BOPN01007131.1:62500-64357 GCA_017312705.2 Penaeus japonicus | reverse complement strand
ATATATATATATATATATATATATATATATATATATATATATATATATATATATATATATATATATATATATATATATATATATATATATATGCATATATTTATATTTATATACACATACATATATAATACATGTGACTGGTGAAGAATAGGATTTCCCTTTACAGTGGAAAGAGAATGTGCTCAAACACCCAAGAGTCTGAAAAAGCCTACATCCTGCTGGAATGATGCACAGATTTCTAGCTTAAGATCCAAAGTTGAAGCAGGACTACATCCCATAGATATTACTCTAGGACTGAAGAAATACTATGTTACAAGGCAAGTTACATTTAATATCTCTTGGAGCAAATCACTCTTACTTTTTTTTCAGCAAAATAATGCATGCCTCT
This sequence comes from Penaeus japonicus, assembly GCA_017312705.2. Lineage (NCBI taxonomy): Eukaryota > Metazoa > Arthropoda > Malacostraca > Decapoda > Penaeidae > Penaeus > Penaeus japonicus. The sequence continues at coordinate 63,969 of BOPN01007131.1, read as the reverse complement.
TATATTCTTATGAGCACAATGTAAAATCTAAGTCTGTATTTTGTGACCTGCTCATTCAGGCATAGAAGTTATTACTGTTTAAAAAAATGTGTATTACTTGATGTTCATTTATTTTATGCAGATTTTAGACATATACATGAATAGTAATTAGAAAACACTGACTGGAAATCTTAATATTACCCAGCTGTAGTGATATTTATTAGAAAAAGAAACAAAATTCACATAAAAAATAAATAATATATAAATAAATTCAATATATATCATTATAGTGCCTACCTATAAAATACAATATCTAAATATGCCAATACAATACAGGGGATATCCTCAACTATTCAAACTAATACTATGAGAGAATTCTGTACTAATTCTGAAACAAAATCTGTTATTCCTCTGTCTTCAAATTACCGAAGTCTCAACATTCTTTGTGCTGCACAAAGACAGAGATCACTTACACTTGTTAAATAGAATTCTGCCTGTGCCTATGAACAAAGTACACACTTTTACATATATCAGATTGCCTATTATGTAATGAAAGCACCTCCACATAATTTGTAACTGCATGACCTGATGAAGAGTATCACACAACTTTCTTAGAAGTGTCTTTTATCTTAAGAGATTACAATTCTTGTAGCTTACAAAAGTCTTAAACATTAACATTCAGTTTAATCTGAATTCCTTAAAATCATATGTAAATGCAGAATCAGGAAAAGTCAGCATGATACACTGTCCACTGAACCATGTATATCTTTAGCAAAATTGGATAGCAGGATACCATGGGTATAAAAAAGAAAGATCCACATTATGCCATTACAAACAGCTCTTCTGTCCTTGAAATGCAAACATACTGCAAAATATCTGTGCACAAATAACTCTTAAAAGACACTGATTCTAAATTTATAAAGAGCATTAACTTGTGACCAGAGAAGTTACAACACATTTCTAAAGAACATGTATAAATCATATGACTAGATTATCAAAGTCGTTTTATCATACACTCATCAAGATACTAGTTCATCCTGGTACACATCAAACCACCTGGATTAGGTACTAGATTAGGTGGAATGCTTATAATAACAACTTCAACAAAAAGAATTTGCAGGTCAAAGATTACTGGGCTCTTATAACAATGACTGAGAGAAAATCTATAACCACCTATTCATAACAACAATACAAAAAGAGGAAACAAGCTCAAATTTACTGCATAGCCAATTTCACATGAGCTACATTTTTACAATGATGTATCAAGTACAAAATCCATCCTACTTAATTCTATAAAAGATTTTTTTTATAAAAAAAAAAAAAATCTCATCTTCTTCTAATAAAAGAAAAAAAAATAAAAATAAAAATACAAACATGAACAATGGAATCTAACAACCAAAGCAAACCAGTAAAAGCCTTCATCCCTCAGTAAAAGAAATTGAAATCTAGTGAACAACTGATGGCCCAATCAACTTCTTGCTACAAGACAG
>BOPN01007131.1:32500-37500 GCA_017312705.2 Penaeus japonicus | reverse complement strand
TAATATAATAAAAAAAATTAATTGAAGGAGATAACCATAACACAATACAAAATAATTGGCAATGCGCTATGAAACCCTGATAAACAGGACACCACAGACATCCATCAATTGTCAAGGACAAGGATAAGCTTGGTTTCCGGAGCAGATGCGCCTCTGGGCTTATATGCACTGAGGCGAGCCCGCCTGATATGTATATATATTTTTTAAAATTTATATACATTTATATACACATACATGCACACATTTATGTCTCTCCATTTATATATTTCTTTGGTACTAGTTAGAATCATTAAAAATAAAACCACTGGCTTCTACATTTCTGTTTGTATTGATATCTTACCCCTAATATGATATTTTAATGCCACAATCTTAGATTTATCAGGTAATAGGGCATTTATACTACTTTATATTTATATATTTATTACAAAGACTACTTGGTTGTATCATTTCCCAGAAAAGATGAAGGCAGCTCGAGAAGCCCTGAGTAAGACAGATGTTTCAGTAGTGTCTGTGTCATCTGGATGCGAACTTTTCATGAGATTTATCACACTTTCACACTTAGAGTTGGAGCAAGCAACAGTGAGTATGGTATACGTGAAATTCTAGTGCTTATACTAAGCTTTCAATTTTCTTCCCCCTTTTTTCCTTACTTTATATTTAGGTTTATCATGCAGCATTGATGATTTCTGAATCAGTAAGCTTTTATGAATCTACATAAATTTGGAGATTCTGGGCATGTTCTCATTTACTTATGATATCTTTCTTTTTTATTCTCCAAGGATTTTGCTTCTTGCCGTGAAATTTTACTGAGGAGAGGTGAAGACTTTGTCAGCAGCATGCAAGAGAGCCGTAAAAAGATCCTTCGTTCAAGTCACAATTTAATCAAGGATGGCATGGTGATTCTGACTCATTCTAAATCACGCAATGTCCTGGCTGTGATGGCAGAAGCAGCAAGACAAGGGAGACAGTTTAAAGTGTTTGTTACAGAATCGCAGCCAGATTGTTCTGGGTAAGTCATTTGCATATCAAAACAATAGATATAACTGATTTAACAAATAATGGTCAAATCACTTTTTCCCCCCCTCCAAAAAAAAATAGAAGCTATTTATTTCTTCAGTTGTGTAACTAGAGCATAATGGCAAATGCTAATTAGTATCATTTTGCTAATGTATCATATATAGACTCCTATATCATATCATTAGTCTAGAAAATAATAGAAAACACATCTTAAGGTGCCTAGCTGAGACTGAACATCATAAGATGTGGCATGTCTGGAAAGAGTAATCTTTTGGTAAAATGCCTTTAATTGCTTGCATTGTTCGATTACTGTTTTAGAAGGAATGATGGACCCTTTACAATAATTTTGTGTATATATATATATGAATTATTGAGACCATTCCTTATTTCCGTAACTAAACTTGCAAATTTTTCTAGAAAACATTTACTGTGCTAATTTAAACCCACTTTTTTTCAGAAAAAGAATGGCAGAAGACCTTAAAGCTGCAGGTATTTCATGCACAGTAATTTTAGATGCTGCCGTGGGTTATATAATGGAGCAGGTAACAATGGTCATGTTGGGTGCAGAAGGTGTGTGTGAAAATGGAGGAATTATTAACAAGGTATAGTATTTGTTCTTTTATATGTTCATGAACTCATTGATAATCAGTGAATGGCCAAATAATAAATAGCTGAAAAATTAAAAAAGAACCATGGTGCTGATATCTTCTTTTTTATTTTTTATTTATTTACTTTTTTTAATTTTAAAGATTTCTCCTTTTTTTTTTTACAGATTGGAAGTTATTCATTAGCAACTCTAGCCCACATGAAACACAAACCAGTTTATGTGTTGGTAGAGAGCTACAAGTTCCTTCGAACCATCCCACTCAACAATGCCTCTCTCCCAAAATCTTACTTGGTAATTTCCAAAACAGTAGATTTCTTAGATAATCACGTAGATATGCTCTTAAGTAATTTTCACCTATGGTACTCAAGTAAATATAATTTTCTTTTGAATTTATGTAGTGAGTAGTGACATAATTTTTCAATTACAAATTTTGAATCTAAATATCCATAAAACAGCACTTATAATACTTTTTTTTTTTCATCCTTTCAGTACAAATCATCAGTCCTGAATTCTGGCCACGACTTGATACCAGAACACCCCCTTGTAGACTACACTCCACCTGATAACATAACTCTCCTGTATACAGACCTGGGGGTGTTACCAACATCTGCCATCACAGAGCATCTTATTAAATTGTACACATAAAAACTTATTGTTAATATGTGAAGTGATCTATTAAAAGTCTTCATTTACCTTTCTTGTTTACTTTGCCTCATTAGAATTTATATAAAAATGATTGTTTTACCAAATATCTTTGTTTTTGTTTTTCTATTGCCTGCAAACTTTATAGTGGCTTACAGTGTTTACAAAATGTACTAAAAGGTTATGATGTACATGGAAATTGAATACATATGGATATATAAGTAGCTGCATTTTTATTGCCCTCCTGTTTTATTCCACTTGAAGCTTTTTTGAGTATTTGGATATGTTTTTTTTCCAGTTTGTTTCATAATAATTGTCAAAAACCTCTCTTTGATGGAGAGAAATATCTCATTCCAGAATATACCAGTCATGGTTACTATTATATCATACTGAAAAAAAGTATTTGTTTTAAATATTGGAATCAAATTATAATTTCCAATGGGTATAAAGTATCTGTACCAATTTTAGTTTTAAAACATCATTCCATTTGGCCTTTTTGAGAATTTCCTACCTCAAGTCCTCACTTTTGTTTGGTTATGTCTTAATCAAAGACTAACCAATCCATGATTACAAGACTAGCACTTTGTTAGGTAGTGACATGAGGAAGCAGAATTAATTACTGTGAACTTTTCTTATCCATATTTTTCTTTCTCACATAAATACTCAGCACTGTGCTTATACACACACACTCTCTCTCCCTCTCCCTCTCTCTCTCCCTCTCCTCCCTCTCTCCTTCTCTCTCTCTCTCTCTCCCTCTCTCTCTCTCTCACTCCTTCTCCCTCTCTCTCTCTCTCCTTCTCCCTCTCTCTCTCTCTCTCCTTCTCCCTCTCTCTCTCTCCTTCTCCCTCACTCCTCCTTCTCTCTCTCTCTCTCTCCTTCTCCCTCTATCTTTCCTTCCCTCTACCTCCTTCTCCTTCTCCCTCTCTCTCCCTCTCCCTCTCTCTTTCTCCTTCTCCCTCTATCTCTCTCCTTCTCCCACTTCTCTCTCCTTCCCCCTCACTCTCTTTTCCTCAATCTCTCCTTCTCCCTCTCACTCTCCTTCTCCTTCTCCTTCTCCTTCTCCTTCTCCTTCTCACCTTCTCTCCCACTCTACTTCTCCTTCTCCCACTCTTCCTCTCTCTCTTTCTCTCTCTCTCTCTCTCTTTCTCTTTCTCTCTCTCTTCCTCCCTCTCCCTCCCTCTCTCTCTTCCTCTCTCTCCCTCCCTCACTCTCCCTCTCTCTCTCCCTCTCTCTCTCCCTCTCTCAATCCCTCTCAATCTCCCTCTCTCTCTTACAATCTCTCTCTCTTTCTATCCCTCTCCTTTTCTCCCATTCTCCCTCTTTATCCCTCCCTCTACTCCCTCCCAGCACTTATTTACAAGCAGCCAGAAAGCCAGCTGTGACCGGTGCCAGCCTGAGTAAATTACAAAACCAGAGGCTGTATCTGAACAAGAAGACGTGACTAGTGTGGATTCTCTTTAATTGCCATTTCTGGACTTTCCTTTTGGGGTTTGAGTTTCTTTCGCTCATTCTTCCTCTTTCTCTCTTTCTTTCTTATGTTTTTTTGTTTTTCTTGTATGTCTGTTATTCTCTGTTTTTCTATCTATTATATATATATATGTGTATATGTATATATATATACACACACATGACATAATAAATGACATAATAAATTTCAGTTAGACTATATATATATATATATATATATATATATATATATATATATATATATATATATATACATGTGTGTGTGTGTATATATATATATATATATATATATATATATATATGTATGTATATATATACATATATATATATATATATATATATGTATATATATATACATATATAAATGGAAAGTATGTACATGATAACATAGGCCTTCATATAGCAATAAAAATGAAAATAACTTCAATAACAAAAATAACGATGAGTATCGCAATAAATCAGCCATGATCACTAAGATTATTTTAAAAGACACGCAGAATTACTGTCGTATAAGATTAACCGGAAAAGTTTTTGCATGTTATCTACCGTGCTGTACACTATATATATAGCGCATCAATAGCAAGCCAAAAAGTAGCGTGTGGGAGCAAAAACGCAAGATCATAGCGGAGAGAGAGCGCTTTTCCGCTCGCGTCCTTAGCATAGCGGCCGCAGAGCGAGCCTTGCCGCAAGGACGGAGTTGAGGCTGTGAGGCGTTTCACGTACAATTGTGTCTCTGTAGTTAAGGTGGAAATTATCTGAAATGGCGGACGCCGGCTTCTTTCGCGTGAGTTTTTATTAGAGAGTTGATTCAGTGTGGTGGGAAGGATGGGATTTTAGGGCGTGTTCAAATGGAAGTGGATGGAAATATAAGGATATATTATGGGATGGGTATCGCTGCGTCTAAATATGGCTGCCGATGGCTCCCGCATCGGACAGATTGGATTATTTAATTTGTAAATAAACCTTTAAACTTAATACAGTTCAGTGTATTTCTGCGTCCCACAATTGCATTGTACATTATACTATGTAGGTGTAATATACTAAAAGATTATGATTAAGGAGGTACCGGATAAAAAGCGTGTCAACCGAAACGTTTTTAACTGTGACGGAGTTGGCTTCGCCGTGATTGCCGTAACAGGCAATTCATTTTTATTTTGATTGTAGTGTTGAGACACACTGTGATTACATGTATTGAATGCAAATAGTTGATGGTTGAGAAATTTATATAATTCTCTTTGAAGAAAATGCTAGGATTAACAAGTGGCGG